>OY282453.1:9534113-9835641 GCA_958295655.1 Palloptera scutellata | reverse complement strand
AGAAATTCAGAAATTCAGAAATTCAGAAATTCAGAAATTCAGAAATTCAGAAATTCAGAAATTCAGAAATTCAGAAATTCAGAAATTCAGAAATTCAGAAATTCAGAAATTCAGAAATTCAGAAATTCAGAAATTCAGAAATTCAGAAATTCAGAAATTCAGAAATTCAGAAATTCAGAAATTCAGAAATTCAGAAATTCAGAAATTCAGAAATTCAGAAATTCAGAAATTCAGAAATTCAGAAATTCAGAAATTCAGAAATTCAGAAATTCAGAAATTCAGAAATTCAGAAATTCAGAAATTCAGAAATTCAGAAATTCAGAAATTCAGAAATTCAGAAATTCAGAAATTCAGAAATTCAGAAATTCAGAAATTCAGAAATTCAGAAATTCAGAAATTCAGAAATTCAGAAATTCAGAAATTCAGAAATTCAGAAATTCAGAAATTCAGAAATTCAGAAATTCAGAAATTCAGAAATTCAGAAATTCAGAAATTCAGAAATTCAGAAATTCAGAAATTCAGAAATTCAGAAATTCAGAAATTCAGAAATTCAGAAATTCAGAAATTCAGAAATTCAGAAATTCAGAAATTCAGAAATTCAGAAATTCAGAAATTCAGAAATTCAGAAATTCAGAAATTCAGAAATTCAGAAATTCAGAAATTCAGAAATTCAGAAATTCAGAAATTCAGAAATTCAGAAATTCAGAAATTCAGAAATTCAGAAATTCAGAAATTCAGAAATTCAGAAATTCAGAAATTCAGAAATTCAGAAATTCAGAAATTCAGAAATTCAGAAATTCAGAAATTCAGAAATTCAGAAATTCAGAAATTCAGAAATTCAGAAATTCAGAAATTCAGAAATTCAGAAATTCAGAAATTCAGAAATTCAGAAATTCAGAAATTCAGAAATTCAGAAATTCAGAAATTCAGAAATTCAGAAATTCAGAAATTCAGAAATTCAGAAATTCAGAAATTCAGAAATTCAGAAATTCAGAAATTCAGAAATTCAGAAATTCAGAAATTCAGAAATTCAGAAATTCAGAAATTCAGAAATTCAGAAATTCAGAAATTCAGAAATTCAGAAATTCAGAAATTCAGAAATTCAGAAATTCAGAAATTCAGAAATTCAGAAATTCAGAAATTCAGAAATTCAGAAATTCAGAAATTCAGAAATTCAGAAATTCAGAAATTCAGAAATTCAGAAATTCAGAAATTCAGAAATTCAGAAATTCAGAAATTCAGAAATTCAGAAATTCAGAAATTCAGAAATTCAGAAATTCAGAAATTCAGAAATTCAGAAATTCAGAAATTCAGAAATTCAGAAATTCAGAAATTCAGAAATTCAGAAATTCAGAAATTCAGAAATTCAGAAATTCAGAAATTCAGAAATTCAGAAATTCAGAAATTCAGAAATTCAGAAATTCAGAAATTCAGAAATTCAGAAATTCAGAAATTCAGAAATTCAGAAATTCAGAAATTCAGAAATTCAGAAATTCAGAAATTCAGAAATTCAGAAATTCAGAAATTCAGAAATTCAGAAATTCAGAAATTCAGAAATTCAGAAATTCAGAAATTCAGAAATTCAGAAATTCAGAAATTCAGAAATTCAGAAATTCAGAAATTCAGAAATTCAGAAATTCAGAAATTCAGAAATTCAGAAATTCAGAAATTCAGAAATTCAGAAATTCAGAAATTCAGAAATTCAGAAATTCAGAAATTCAGAAATTCAGAAATTCAGAAATTCAGAAATTCAGAAATTCAGAAATTCAGAAATTCAGAAATTCAGAAATTCAGAAATTCAGAAATTCAGAAATTCAGAAATTCAGAAATTCAGAAATTCAGAAATTCAGAAATTCAGAAATTCAGAAATTCAGAAATTCAGAAATTCAGAAATTCAGAAATTCAGAAATTCAGAAATTCAGAAATTCAGAAATTCAGAAATTCAGAAATTCAGAAATTCAGAAATTCAGAAATTCAGAAATTCAGAAATTCAGAAATTCAGAAATTCAGAAATTCAGAAATTCAGAAATTCAGAAATTCAGAAATTCAGAAATTCAGAAATTCAGAAATTCAGAAATTCAGAAATTCAGAAATTCAGAAATTCAGAAATTCAGAAATTCAGAAATTCAGAAATTCAGAAATTCAGAAATTCAGAAATTCAGAAATTCAGAAATTCAGAAATTCAGAAATTCAGAAATTCAGAAATTCAGAAATTCAGAAATTCAGAAATTCAGAAATTCAGAAATTCAGAAATTCAGAAATTCAGAAATTCAGAAATTCAGAAATTCAGAAATTCAGAAATTCAGAAATTCAGAAATTCAGAAATTCAGAAATTCAGAAATTCAGAAATTCAGAAATTCAGAAATTCAGAAATTCAGAAATTCAGAAATTCAGAAATTCAGAAATTCAGAAATTCAGAAATTCAGAAATTCAGAAATTCAGAAATTCAGAAATTCAGAAATTCAGAAATTCAGAAATTCAGAAATTCAGAAATTCAGAAATTCAGAAATTCAGAAATTCAGAAATTCAGAAATTCAGAAATTCAGAAATTCAGAAATTCAGAAATTCAGAAATTCAGAAATTCAGAAATTCAGAAATTCAGAAATTCAGAAATTCAGAAATTCAGAAATTCAGAAATTCAGAAATTCAGAAATTCAGAAATTCAGAAATTCAGAAATTCAGAAATTCAGAAATTCAGAAATTCAGAAATTCAGAAATTCAGAAATTCAGAAATTCAGAAATTCAGAAATTCAGAAATTCAGAAATTCAGAAATTCAGAAATTCAGAAATTCAGAAATTCAGAAATTCAGAAATTCAGAAATTCAGAAATTCAGAAATTCAGAAATTCAGAAATTCAGAAATTCAGAAATTCAGAAATTCAGAAATTCAGAAATTCAGAAATTCAGAAATTCAGAAATTCAGAAATTCAGAAATTCAGAAATTCAGAAATTCAGAAATTCAGAAATTCAGAAATTCAGAAATTCAGAAATTCAGAAATTCAGAAATTCAGAAATTCAGAAATTCAGAAATTCAGAAATTCAGAAATTCAGAAATTCAGAAATTCAGAAATTCAGAAATTCAGAAATTCAGAAATTCAGAAATTCAGAAATTCAGAAATTCAGAAATTCAGAAATTCAGAAATTCAGAAATTCAGAAATTCAGAAATTCAGAAATTCAGAAATTCAGAAATTCAGAAATTCAGAAATTCAGAAATTCAGAAATTCAGAAATTCAGAAATTCAGAAATTCAGAAATTCAGAAATTCAGAAATTCAGAAATTCAGAAATTCAGAAATTCAGAAATTCAGAAATTCAGAAATTCAGAAATTCAGAAATTCAGAAATTCAGAAATTCAGAAATTCAGAAATTCAGAAATTCAGAAATTCAGAAATTCAGAAATTCAGAAATTCAGAAATTCAGAAATTCAGAAATTCAGAAATTCAGAAATTCAGAAATTCAGAAATTCAGAAATTCAGAAATTCAGAAATTCAGAAATTCAGAAATTCAGAAATTCTTACTTTACATTTAATGGCCCAACAACCCATTGAGGGCCTAGGCCGAGCATTTCGCATCCACTAATGTTGTGCGTGTTATATTTGTACATGAATGGAAGGGATCCACAGTTTTATGCCGAATCCGAACGGCGAAGTGAAAAGCTTCTCATAGCAATTTCTACTCTTGCAGGTTTGCCATTGCCTGCCAAGAGGTGGTGCCGTGTAGAAAAATTATTTATTTTTATTTTTTTATTTAATTTTTAATTTGCCGAGATTCGAACCCCGGACACTCTGCGTAGCAGTCTAACGCACTCAGAAAGTCCAACATTCAGAAATTCAGAAATTTAGAAATTCAGAAATTCAGAAATTCAGAAATTCAGAAATTCAGAAATTCAGAAATTCAGAAATTCAGAAATTCAGAAATTCAGAAATTCAGAAATTCAGAAATTCAGAAATTCAGAAATTCAGAAATTCAGAAATTCAGAAATTCAGAAATTCAGAAATTCAGAAATTCAGAAATTCAGAAATTCAGAAATTCAGAAATTAAGAAATTAAGAAATTCAGAAATTCAGAAATTCAGAAATTCAGAAATTCAGAAATTCAGAAATTCAGAAATTCAGAAATTCAGAAATTCAGAAATTCAGAAATTCAGAAATTCAGAAATTCAGAAATTCAGAAATTCAGAAATTCAGAAATTCAGAAATTCAGAAATTCAGAAATTCAGAAATTCAGAAATTCAGAAATTCAGAAATTCAGAAATTCAGAAATTCAGAAATTCAGAAATTCAGAAATTCAGAAATTCAGAAATTCAGAAATTCAGAAATTCAGAAATTCAGAAATTCAGAAATTCAGAAATTCAGAAATTCAGAAATTCAGAAATTCAGAAATTCAGAAATTCAGAAATTCAGAAATTCAGAAATTCAGAAATTCAGAAATTCAGAAATTCAGAAATTCAGAAATTCAGAAATTCAGAAATTCAGAAATTCAGAAATTCAGAAATTCAGAAATTCAGAAATTCAGAAATTCAGAAATTCAGAAATTCAGAAATTCAGAAATTCAGAAATTCAGAAATTCAGAAATTCAGAAATTCAGAAATTCAGAAATTCAGAAATTCAGAAATTCAGAAATTCAGAAATTCAGAAATTCAGAAATTCAGAAATTCAGAAATTCAGAAATTCAGAAATTCAGAAATTCAGAAATTCAGAAATTCAGAAATTCAGAAATTCAGAAATTCAGAAATTCAGAAATTCAGAAATTCAGAAATTCAGAAATTCAGAAATTCAGAAATTCAGAAATTCAGAAATTCAGAAATTCAGAAATTCAGAAATTCAGAAATTCAGAAATTCAGAAATTCAGAAATTCAGAAATTCAGAAATTCAGAAATTCAGAAATTCAGAAATTCAGAAATTCAGAAATTCAGAAATTCAGAAATTCAGAAATTCAGAAATTCAGAAATTCAGAAATTCAGAAATTCAGAAATTCAGAAATTCAGAAATTCAGAAATTCAGAAATTCAGAAATTCAGAAATTCAGAAATTCAGAAATTCAGAAATTCAGAAATTCAGAAATTCAGAAATTCAGAAATTCAGAAATTCAGAAATTCAGAAATTCAGAAATTCAGAAATTCAGAAATTCAGAAATTCAGAAATTCAGAAATTCAGAAATTCAGAAATTCAGAAATTCAGAAATTCAGAAATTCAGAAATTCAGAAATTCAGAAATTCAGAAATTCAGAAATTCAGAAATTCAGAAATTCAGAAATTCAGAAATTCAGAAATTCAGAAATTCAGAAATTCAGAAATTCAGAAATTCAGAAATTCAGAAATTCAGAAATTCAGAAATTCAGAAATTCAGAAATTCAGAAATTCAGAAATTCAGAAATTCAGAAATTCAGAAATTCAGAAATTCAGAAATTCAGAAATTCAGAAATTCAGAAATTCAGAAATTCAGAAATTCAGAAATTCAGAAATTCAGAAATTCAGAAATTCAGAAATTCAGAAATTCAGAAATTCAGAAATTCAGAAATTCAGAAATTCAGAAATTCAGAAATTCAGAAATTCAGAAATTCAGAAATTCAGAAATTCAGAAATTCAGAAATTCAGAAATTCAGAAATTCAGAAATTCAGAAATTCAGAAATTCAGAAATTCAGAAATTCAGAAATTCAGAAATTCAGAAATTCAGAAATTCAGAAATTCAGAAATTCAGAAATTCAGAAATTCAGAAATTCAGAAATTCAGAAATTCAGAAATTCAGAAATTCAGAAATTCAGAAATTCAGAAATTCAGAAATTCAGAAATTCAGAAATTCAGAAATTCAGAAATTCAGAAATTCAGAAATTCAGAAATTCAGAAATTCAGAAATTCAGAAATTCAGAAATTCAGAAATTCAGAAATTCAGAAATTCAGAAATTCAGAAATTCAGAAATTCAGAAATTCAGAAATTCAGAAATTCAGAAATTCAGAAATTCAGAAATTCAGAAATTCAGAAATTCAGAAATTCAGAAATTCAGAAATTCAGAAATTCAGAAATTCAGAAATTCAGAAATTCAGAAATTCAGAAATTCAGAAATTCAGAAATTCAGAAATTCAGAAATTCAGAAATTCAGAAATTCAGAAATTCAGAAATTCAGAAATTCAGAAATTCAGAAATTCAGAAATTCAGAAATTCAGAAATTCAGAAATTCAGAAATTCAGAAATTCAGAAATTCAGAAATTCAGAAATTCAGAAATTCAGAAATTCAGAAATTCAGAAATTCAGAAATTCAGAAATTCAGAAATTCAGAAATTCAGAAATTCAGAAATTCAGAAATTCAGAAATTCAGAAATTCAGAAATTCAGAAATTCAGAAATTCAGAAATTCAGAAATTCAGAAATTCAGAAATTCAGAAATTCAGAAATTCAGAAATTCAGAAATTCAGAAATTCAGAAATTCAGAAATTCAGAAATTCAGAAATTCAGAAATTCAGAAATTCAGAAATTCAGAAATTCAGAAATTCAGAAATTCAGAAATTCAGAAATTCAGAAATTCAGAAATTCAGAAATTCAGAAATTCAGAAATTCAGAAATTCAGAAATTCAGAAATTCAGAAATTCAGAAATTCAGAAATTCAGAAATTCAGAAATTCAGAAATTCAGAAATTCAGAAATTCAGAAATTCAGAAATTCAGAAATTCAGAAATTCAGAAATTCAGAAATTCAGAAATTCAGAAATTCAGAAATTCAGAAATTCAGAAATTCAGAAATTCAGAAATTCAGAAATTCAGAAATTCAGAAATTCAGAAATTCAGAAATTCAGAAATTCAGAAATTCAGAAATTCAGAAATTCAGAAATTCAGAAATTCAGAAATTCAGAAATTCAGAAATTCAGAAATTCAGAAATTCAGAAATTCAGAAATTCAGAAATTCAGAAATTCAGAAATTCAGAAATTCAGAAATTCAGAAATTCAGAAATTCAGAAATTCAGAAATTCAGAAATTCAGAAATTCAGAAATTCAGAAATTCAGAAATTCAGAAATTCAGAAATTCAGAAATTCAGAAATTCAGAAATTCAGAAATTCAGAAATTCAGAAATTCAGAAATTCAGAAATTCAGAAATTCAGAAATTCAGAAATTCAGAAATTCAGAAATTCAGAAATTCAGAAATTCAGAAATTCAGAAATTCAGAAATTCAGAAATTCAGAAATTCAGAAATTCAGAAATTCAGAAATTCAGAAATTCAGAAATTCAGAAATTCAGAAATTCAGAAATTCAGAAATTCAGAAATTCAGAAATTCAGAAATTCAGAAATTCAGAAATTCAGAAATTCAGAAATTCAGAAATTCAGAAATTCAGAAATTCAGAAATTCAGAAATTCAGAAATTCAGAAATTCAGAAATTCAGAAATTCAGAAATTCAGAAATTCAGAAATTCAGAAATTCAGAAATTCAGAAATTCAGAAATTCAGAAATTCAGAAATTCAGAAATTCAGAAATTCAGAAATTCAGAAATTCAGAAATTCAGAAATTCAGAAATTCAGAAATTCAGAAATTCAGAAATTCAGAAATTCAGAAATTCAGAAATTCAGAAATTCAGAAATTCAGAAATTCAGAAATTCAGAAATTCAGAAATTCAGAAATTCAGAAATTCAGAAATTCAGAAATTCAGAAATTCAGAAATTCAGAAATTCAGAAATTCAGAAATTCAGAAATTCAGAAATTCAGAAATTCAGAAATTCAGAAATTCAGAAATTCAGAAATTCAGAAATTCAGAAATTCAGAAATTCAGAAATTCAGAAATTCAGAAATTCAGAAATTCAGAAATTCAGAAATTCAGAAATTCAGAAATTCAGAAATTCAGAAATTCAGAAATTCAGAAATTCAGAAATTCAGAAATTCAGAAATTCAGAAATTCAGAAATTCAGAAATTCAGAAATTCAGAAATTCAGAAATTCAGAAATTCAGAAATTCAGAAATTCAGAAATTCAGAAATTCAGAAATTCAGAAATTCAGAAATTCAGAAATTCAGAAATTCAGAAATTCAGAAATTCAGAAATTCAGAAATTCAGAAATTCAGAAATTCAGAAATTCAGAAATTCAGAAATTCAGAAATTCAGAAATTCAGAAATTCAGAAATTCAGAAATTCAGAAATTCAGAAATTCAGAAATTCAGAAATTCAGAAATTCAGAAATTCAGAAATTCAGAAATTCAGAAATTCAGAAATTCAGAAATTCAGAAATTCAGAAATTCAGAAATTCAGAAATTCAGAAATTCAGAAATTCAGAAATTCAGAAATTCAGAAATTCAGAAATTCAGAAATTCAGAAATTCAGAAATTCAGAAATTCAGAAATTCAGAAATTCAGAAATTCAGAAATTCAGAAATTCAGAAATTCAGAAATTCAGAAATTCAGAAATTCAGAAATTCAGAAATTCAGAAATTCAGAAATTCAGAAATTCAGAAATTCAGAAATTCAGAAATTCAGAAATTCAGAAATTCAGAAATTCAGAAATTCAGAAATTCAGAAATTCAGAAATTCAGAAATTCAGAAATTCAGAAATTCAGAAATTCAGAAATTCAGAAATTCAGAAATTCAGAAATTCAGAAATTCAGAAATTCAGAAATTCAGAAATTCAGAAATTCAGAAATTCAGAAATTCAGAAATTCAGAAATTCAGAAATTCAGAAATTCAGAAATTCAGAAATTCAGAAATTCAGAAATTCAGAAATTCAGAAATTCAGAAATTCAGAAATTCAGAAATTCAGAAATTCAGAAATTCAGAAATTCAGAAATTCAGAAATTCAGAAATTCAGAAATTCAGAAATTCAGAAATTCAGAAATTCAGAAATTCAGAAATTCAGAAATTCAGAAATTCAGAAATTCAGAAATTCAGAAATTCAGAAATTCAGAAATTCAGAAATTCAGAAATTCAGAAATTCAGAAATTCAGAAATTCAGAAATTCAGAAATTCAGAAATTCAGAAATTCAGAAATTCAGAAATTCAGAAATTCAGAAATTCAGAAATTCAGAAATTCAGAAATTCAGAAATTCAGAAATTCAGAAATTCAGAAATTCAGAAATTCAGAAATTCAGAAATTCAGAAATTCAGAAATTCAGAAATTCAGAAATTCAGAAATTCAGAAATTCAGAAATTCAGAAATTCAGAAATTCAGAAATTCAGAAATTCAGAAATTCAGAAATTCAGAAATTCAGAAATTCAGAAATTCAGAAATTCAGAAATTCAGAAATTCAGAAATTCAGAAATTCAGAAATTCAGAAATTCAGAAATTCAGAAATTCAGAAATTCAGAAATTCAGAAATTCAGAAATTCAGAAATTCAGAAATTCAGAAATTCAGAAATTCAGAAATTCAGAAATTCAGAAATTCAGAAATTCAGAAATTCAGAAATTCAGAAATTCAGAAATTCAGAAATTCAGAAATTCAGAAATTCAGAAATTCAGAAATTCAGAAATTCAGAAATTCAGAAATTCAGAAATTCAGAAATTCAGAAATTCAGAAATTCAGAAATTCAGAAATTCAGAAATTCAGAAATTCAGAAATTCAGAAATTCAGAAATTCAGAAATTCAGAAATTCAGAAATTCAGAAATTCAGAAATTCAGAAATTCAGAAATTCAGAAATTCAGAAATTCAGAAATTCAGAAATTCAGAAATTCAGAAATTCAGAAATTCAGAAATTCAGAAATTCAGAAATTCAGAAATTCAGAAATTCAGAAATTCAGAAATTCAGAAATTCAGAAATTCAGAAATTCAGAAATTCAGAAATTCAGAAATTCAGAAATTCAGAAATTCAGAAATTCAGAAATTCAGAAATTCAGAAATTCAGAAATTCAGAAATTCAGAAATTCAGAAATTCAGAAATTCAGAAATTCAGAAATTCAGAAATTCAGAAATTCAGAAATTCAGAAATTCAGAAATTCAGAAATTCAGAAATTCAGAAATTCAGAAATTCAGAAATTCAGAAATTCAGAAATTCAGAAATTCAGAAATTCAGAAATTCAGAAATTCAGAAATTCAGAAATTCAGAAATTCAGAAATTCAGAAATTCAGAAATTCAGAAATTCAGAAATTCAGAAATTCAGAAATTCAGAAATTCAGAAATTCAGAAATTCAGAAATTCAGAAATTCAGAAATTCAGAAATTCAGAAATTCAGAAATTCAGAAATTCAGAAATTCAGAAATTCAGAAATTCAGAAATTCAGAAATTCAGAAATTCAGAAATTCAGAAATTCAGAAATTCAGAAATTCAGAAATTCAGAAATTCAGAAATTCAGAAATTCAGAAATTCAGAAATTCAGAAATTCAGAAATTCAGAAATTCAGAAATTCAGAAATTCAGAAATTCAGAAATTCAGAAATTCAGAAATTCAGAAATTCAGAAATTCAGAAATTCAGAAATTCAGAAATTCAGAAATTCAGAAATTCAGAAATTCAGAAATTCAGAAATTCAGAAATTCAGAAATTCAGAAATTCAGAAATTCAGAAATTCAGAAATTCAGAAATTCAGAAATTCAGAAATTCAGAAATTCAGAAATTCAGAAATTCAGAAATTCAGAAATTCAGAAATTCAGAAATTCAGAAATTCAGAAATTCAGAAATTCAGAAATTCAGAAATTCAGAAATTCAGAAATTCAGAAATTCAGAAATTCAGAAATTCAGAAATTCAGAAATTCAGAAATTCAGAAATTCAGAAATTCAGAAATTCAGAAATTCAGAAATTCAGAAATTCAGAAATTCAGAAATTCAGAAATTCAGAAATTCAGAAATTCAGAAATTCAGAAATTCAGAAATTCAGAAATTCAGAAATTCAGAAATTCAGAAATTCAGAAATTCAGAAATTCAGAAATTCAGAAATTCAGAAATTCAGAAATTCAGAAATTCAGAAATTCAGAAATTCAGAAATTCAGAAATTCAGAAATTCAGAAATTCAGAAATTCAGAAATTCAGAAATTCAGAAATTCAGAAATTCAGAAATTCAGAAATTCAGAAATTCAGAAATTCAGAAATTCAGAAATTCAGAAATTCAGAAATTCAGAAATTCAGAAATTCAGAAATTCAGAAATTCAGAAATTCAGAAATTCAGAAATTCAGAAATTCAGAAATTCAGAAATTCAGAAATTCAGAAATTCAGAAATTCAGAAATTCAGAAATTCAGAAATTCAGAAATTCAGAAATTCAGAAATTCAGAAATTCAGAAATTCAGAAATTCAGAAATTCAGAAATTCAGAAATTCAGAAATTCAGAAATTCAGAAATTCAGAAATTCAGAAATTCAGAAATTCAGAAATTCAGAAATTCAGAAATTCAGAAATTCAGAAATTCAGAAATTCAGAAATTCAGAAATTCAGAAATTCAGAAATTCAGAAATTCAGAAATTCAGAAATTCAGAAATTCAGAAATTCAGAAATTCAGAAATTCAGAAATTCAGAAATTCAGAAATTCAGAAATTCAGAAATTCAGAAATTCAGAAATTCAGAAATTCAGAAATTCAGAAATTCAGAAATTCAGAAATTCAGAAATTCAGAAATTCAGAAATTCAGAAATTCAGAAATTCAGAAATTCAGAAATTCAGAAATTCAGAAATTCAGAAATTCAGAAATTCAGAAATTCAGAAATTCAGAAATTCAGAAATTCAGAAATTCAGAAATTCAGAAATTCAGAAATTCAGAAATTCAGAAATTCAGAAATTCAGAAATTCAGAAATTCAGAAATTCAGAAATTCAGAAATTCAGAAATTCAGAAATTCAGAAATTCAGAAATTCAGAAATTCAGAAATTCAGAAATTCAGAAATTCAGAAATTCAGAAATTCAGAAATTCAGAAATTCAGAAATTCAGAAATTCAGAAATTCAGAAATTCAGAAATTCAGAAATTCAGAAATTCAGAAATTCAGAAATTCAGAAATTCAGAAATTCAGAAATTCAGAAATTCAGAAATTCAGAAATTCAGAAATTCAGAAATTCAGAAATTCAGAAATTCAGAAATTCAGAAATTCAGAAATTCAGAAATTCAGAAATTCAGAAATTCAGAAATTCAGAAATTCAGAAATTCAGAAATTCAGAAATTCAGAAATTCAGAAATTCAGAAATTCAGAAATTCAGAAATTCAGAAATTCAGAAATTCAGAAATTCAGAAATTCAGAAATTCAGAAATTCAGAAATTCAGAAATTCAGAAATTCAGAAATTCAGAAATTCAGAAATTCAGAAATTCAGAAATTCAGAAATTCAGAAATTCAGAAATTCAGAAATTCAGAAATTCAGAAATTCAGAAATTCAGAAATTCAGAAATTCAGAAATTCAGAAATTCAGAAATTCAGAAATTCAGAAATTCAGAAATTCAGAAATTCAGAAATTCAGAAATTCAGAAATTCAGAAATTCAGAAATTCAGAAATTCAGAAATTCAGAAATTCAGAAATTCAGAAATTCAGAAATTCAGAAATTCAGAAATTCAGAAATTCAGAAATTCAGAAATTCAGAAATTCAGAAATTCAGAAATTCAGAAATTCAGAAATTCAGAAATTCAGAAATTCAGAAATTCAGAAATTCAGAAATTCAGAAATTCAGAAATTCAGAAATTCAGAAATTCAGAAATTCAGAAATTCAGAAATTCAGAAATTCAGAAATTCAGAAATTCAGAAATTCAGAAATTCAGAAATTCAGAAATTCAGAAATTCAGAAATTCAGAAATTCAGAAATTCAGAAATTCAGAAATTCAGAAATTCAGAAATTCAGAAATTCAGAAATTCAGAAATTCAGAAATTCAGAAATTCAGAAATTCAGAAATTCAGAAATTCAGAAATTCAGAAATTCAGAAATTCAGAAATTCAGAAATTCAGAAATTCAGAAATTCAGAAATTCAGAAATTCAGAAATTCAGAAATTCAGAAATTCAGAAATTCAGAAATTCAGAAATTCAGAAATTCAGAAATTCAGAAATTCAGAAATTCAGAAATTCAGAAATTCAGAAATTCAGAAATTCAGAAATTCAGAAATTCAGAAATTCAGAAATTCAGAAATTCAGAAATTCAGAAATTCAGAAATTCAGAAATTCAGAAATTCAGAAATTCAGAAATTCAGAAATTCAGAAATTCAGAAATTCAGAAATTCAGAAATTCAGAAATTCAGAAATTCAGAAATTCAGAAATTCAGAAATTCAGAAATTCAGAAATTCAGAAATTCAGAAATTCAGAAATTCAGAAATTCAGAAATTCAGAAATTCAGAAATTCAGAAATTCAGAAATTCAGAAATTCAGAAATTCAGAAATTCAGAAATTCAGAAATTCAGAAATTCAGAAATTCAGAAATTCAGAAATTCAGAAATTCAGAAATTCAGAAATTCAGAAATTCAGAAATTCAGAAATTCAGAAATTCAGAAATTCAGAAATTCAGAAATTCAGAAATTCAGAAATTCAGAAATTCAGAAATTCAGAAATTCAGAAATTCAGAAATTCAGAAATTCAGAAATTCAGAAATTCAGAAATTCAGAAATTCAGAAATTCAGAAATTCAGAAATTCAGAAATTCAGAAATTCAGAAATTCAGAAATTCAGAAATTCAGAAATTCAGAAATTCAGAAATTCAGAAATTCAGAAATTCAGAAATTCAGAAATTCAGAAATTCAGAAATTCAGAAATTCAGAAATTCAGAAATTCAGAAATTCAGAAATTCAGAAATTCAGAAATTCAGAAATTCAGAAATTCAGAAATTCAGAAATTCAGAAATTCAGAAATTCAGAAATTCAGAAATTCAGAAATTCAGAAATTCAGAAATTCAGAAATTCAGAAATTCAGAAATTCAGAAATTCAGAAATTCAGAAATTCAGAAATTCAGAAATTCAGAAATTCAGAAATTCAGAAATTCAGAAATTCAGAAATTCAGAAATTCAGAAATTCAGAAATTCAGAAATTCAGAAATTCAGAAATTCAGAAATTCAGAAATTCAGAAATTCAGAAATTCAGAAATTCAGAAATTCAGAAATTCAGAAATTCAGAAATTCAGAAATTCAGAAATTCAGAAATTCAGAAATTCAGAAATTCAGAAATTCAGAAATTCAGAAATTCAGAAATTCAGAAATTCAGAAATTCAGAAATTCAGAAATTCAGAAATTCAGAAATTCAGAAATTCAGAAATTCAGAAATTCAGAAATTCAGAAATTCAGAAATTCAGAAATTCAGAAATTCAGAAATTCAGAAATTCAGAAATTCAGAAATTCAGAAATTCAGAAATTCAGAAATTCAGAAATTCAGAAATTCAGAAATTCAGAAATTCAGAAATTCAGAAATTCAGAAATTCAGAAATTCAAATTCAGAAATTCAGAAATTCAGAAATTCAGAAATTCAGAAATTCAGAAATTCAGAAATTCAGAAATTCAGAAATTCAGAAATTCAGAAATTCAGAAATTCAGAAATTCAGAAATTCAGAAATTCAGAAATTCAGAAATTCAGAAATTCAGAAATTCAGAAATTCAGAAATTCAGAAATTCAGAAATTCAGAAATTCAGAAATTCAGAAATTCAGAAATTCAGAAATTCAGAAATTCAGAAATTCAGAAATTCAGAAATTCAGAAATTCAGAAATTCAGAAATTCAGAAATTCAGAAATTCAGAAATTCAGAAATTCAGAAATTCAGAAATTCAGAAATTCAGAAATTCAGAAATTCAGAAATTCAGAAATTCAGAAATTCAGAAATTCAGAAATTCAGAAATTCAGAAATTCAGAAATTCAGAAATTCAGAAATTCAGAAATTCAGAAATTCAGAAATTCAGAAATTCAGAAATTCAGAAATTCAGAAATTCAGAAATTCAGAAATTCAGAAATTCAGAAATTCAGAAATTCAGAAATTCAGAAATTCAGAAATTCAGAAATTCAGAAATTCAGAAATTCAGAAATTCAGAAATTCAGAAATTCAGAAATTCAGAAATTCAGAAATTCAGAAATTCAGAAATTCAGAAATTCAGAAATTCAGAAATTCAGAAATTCAGAAATTCAGAAATTCAGAAATTCAGAAATTCAGAAATTCAGAAATTCAGAAATTCAGAAATTCAGAAATTCAGAAATTCAGAAATTCAGAAATTCAGAAATTCAGAAATTCAGAAATTCAGAAATTCAGAAATTCAGAAATTCAGAAATTCAGAAATTCAGAAATTCAGAAATTCAGAAATTCAGAAATTCAGAAATTCAGAAATTCAGAAATTCAGAAATTCAGAAATTCAGAAATTCAGAAATTCAGAAATTCAGAAATTCAGAAATTCAGAAATTCAGAAATTCAGAAATTCAGAAATTCAGAAATTCAGAAATTCAGAAATTCAGAAATTCAGAAATTCAGAAATTCAGAAATTCAGAAATTCAGAAATTCAGAAATTCAGAAATTCAGAAATTCAGAAATTCAGAAATTCAGAAATTCAGAAATTCAGAAATTCAGAAATTCAGAAATTCAGAAATTCAGAAATTCAGAAATTCAGAAATTCAGAAATTCAGAAATTCAGAAATTCAGAAATTCAGAAATTCAGAAATTCAGAAATTCAGAAATTCAGAAATTCAGAAATTCAGAAATTCAGAAATTCAGAAATTCAGAAATTCAGAAATTCAGAAATTCAGAAATTCAGAAATTCAGAAATTCAGAAATTCAGAAATTCAGAAATTCAGAAATTCAGAAATTCAGAAATTCAGAAATTCAGAAATTCAGAAATTCAGAAATTCAGAAATTCAGAAATTCAGAAATTCAGAAATTCAGAAATTCAGAAATTCAGAAATTCAGAAATTCAGAAATTCAGAAATTCAGAAATTCAGAAATTCAGAAATTCAGAAATTCAGAAATTCAGAAATTCAGAAATTCAGAAATTCAGAAATTCAGAAATTCAGAAATTCAGAAATTCAGAAATTCAGAAATTCAGAAATTCGGAAATTCAGAAATTCAGAAATTCAGAAATTCAGAAATTCAGAAATTCAGAAATTCAGAAATTCAGAAATTCAGAAATTCAGAAATTCAGAAATTCAGAAATTCAGAAATTCAGAAATTCAGAAATTCGGAAATTCGGAAATTCGGAAATTCGGAAATTCGGAAATTCGGAAATTCGGAAATTCGGAAATTCGGAAATTCGGAAATTCGGAAATTCGGAAATTCGGAAATTCGGAAATTCAGAAATTCGGAAATTCGGAAATTCGGAAATTCGGAAATTCGGAAATTCGGAAATTCGGAAATTCGGAAATTCAGAAATTCGGAAATTCAGAAATTCGGAAATTCAGAAATTCAGAAATTCAGAAATTCAGAAATTCAGAAATTCAGAAATTCAGAAATTCAGAAATTCAGAAATTCAGAAATTCAGAAATTCAGAAATTCAGAAATTCAGAAATTCAGAAATTCAGAAATTCAGAAATTCAGAAATTCAGAAATTCAGAAATTCAGAAATTCAGAAATTCAGAAATTCAGAAATTCAGAAATTCAGAAATTCAGAAATTCAGAAATTCAGAAATTCAGAAATTCAGAAATTCAGAAATTCAGAAATTCAGAAATTCAGAAATTCAGAAATTCAGAAATTCAGAAATTCAGAAATTCAGAAATTCAGAAATTCAGAAATTCAGAAATTCAGAAATTCAGAAATTCAGAAATTCAGAAATTCAGAAATTCAGAAATTCAGAAATTCAGAAATTCAGAAATTCAGAAATTCAGAAATTCAGAAATTCAGAAATTCAGAAATTCAGAAATTCAGAAATTCAGAAATTCAGAAATTCAGAAATTCAGAAATTCAGAAATTCAGAAATTCAGAAATTCAGAAATTCAGAAATTCAGAAATTCAGAAATTCAGAAATTCAGAAATTCAGAAATTCAGAAATTCAGAAATTCAGAAATTCAGAAATTCAGAAATTCAGAAATTCAGAAATTCAGAAATTCAGAAATTCAGAAATTCAGAAATTCAGAAATTCAGAAATTCAGAAATTCAGAAATTCAGAAATTCAGAAATTCAGAAATTCAGAAATTCAGAAATTCAGAAATTCAGAAATTCAGAAATTCAGAAATTCAGAAATTCAGAAATTCAGAAATTCAGAAATTCAGAAATTCAGAAATTCAGAAATTCAGAAATTCAGAAATTCAGAAATTCAGAAATTCAGAAATTCAGAAATTCAGAAATTCAGAAATTCAGAAATTCAGAAATTCAGAAATTCAGAAATTCAGAAATTCAGAAATTCAGAAATTCAGAAATTCAGAAATTCAGAAATTCAGAAATTCAGAAATTCAGAAATTCAGAAATTCAGAAATTCAGAAATTCAGAAATTCAGAAATTCAGAAATTCAGAAATTCAGAAATTCAGAAATTCAGAAATTCAGAAATTCAGAAATTCAGAAATTCAGAAATTCAGAAATTCAGAAATTCAGAAATTCAGAAATTCAGAAATTCAGAAATTCAGAAATTCAGAAATTCAGAAATTCAGAAATTCAGAAATTCAGAAATTCAGAAATTCAGAAATTCAGAAATTCAGAAATTCAGAAATTCAGAAATTCAGAAATTCAGAAATTCAGAAATTCAGAAATTCAGAAATTCAGAAATTCAGAAATTCAGAAATTCAGAAATTCAGAAATTCAGAAATTCAGAAATTCAGAAATTCAGAAATTCAGAAATTCAGAAATTCAGAAATTCAGAAATTCAGAAATTCAGAAATTCAGAAATTCAGAAATTCAGAAATTCAGAAATTCAGAAATTCAGAAATTCAGAAATTCAGAAATTCAGAAATTCAGAAATTCAGAAATTCAGAAATTCAGAAATTCAGAAATTCAGAAATTCAGAAATTCAGAAATTCAGAAATTCAGAAATTCAGAAATTCAGAAATTCAGAAATTCAGAAATTCAGAAATTCAGAAATTCAGAAATTCAGAAATTCAGAAATTCAGAAATTCAGAAATTCAGAAATTCAGAAATTCAGAAATTCAGAAATTCAGAAATTCAGAAATTCAGAAATTCAGAAATTCAGAAATTCAGAAATTCAGAAATTCAGAAATTCAGAAATTCAGAAATTCAGAAATTCAGAAATTCAGAAATTCAGAAATTCAGAAATTCAGAAATTCAGAAATTCAGAAATTCAGAAATTCAGAAATTCAGAAATTCAGAAATTCAGAAATTCAGAAATTCAGAAATTCAGAAATTCAGAAATTCAGAAATTCAGAAATTCAGAAATTCAGAAATTCAGAAATTCAGAAATTCAGAAATTCAGAAATTCAGAAATTCAGAAATTCAGAAATTCAGAAATTCAGAAATTCAGAAATTCAGAAATTCAGAAATTCAGAAATTCAGAAATTCAGAAATTCAGAAATTCAGAAATTCAGAAATTCAGAAATTCAGAAATTCAGAAATTCAGAAATTCAGAAATTCAGAAATTCAGAAATTCAGAAATTCAGAAATTCAGAAATTCAGAAATTCAGAAATTCAGAAATTCAGAAATTCAGAAATTCAGAAATTCAGAAATTCAGAAATTCAGAAATTCAGAAATTCAGAAATTCAGAAATTCAGAAATTCAGAAATTCAGAAATTCAGAAATTCAGAAATTCAGAAATTCAGAAATTCAGAAATTCAGAAATTCAGAAATTCAGAAATTCAGAAATTCAGAAATTCAGAAATTCAGAAATTCAGAAATTCAGAAATTCAGAAATTCAGAAATTCAGAAATTCAGAAATTCAGAAATTCAGAAATTCAGAAATTCAGAAATTCAGAAATTCAGAAATTCAGAAATTCAGAAATTCAGAAATTCAGAAATTCAGAAATTCAGAAATTCAGAAATTCAGAAATTCAGAAATTCAGAAATTCAGAAATTCAGAAATTCAGAAATTCAGAAATTCAGAAATTCAGAAATTCAGAAATTCAGAAATTCAGAAATTCAGAAATTCAGAAATTCAGAAATTCAGAAATTCAGAAATTCAGAAATTCAGAAATTCAGAAATTCAGAAATTCAGAAATTCAGAAATTCAGAAATTCAGAAATTCAGAAATTCAGAAATTCAGAAATTCAGAAATTCAGAAATTCAGAAATTCAGAAATTCAGAAATTCAGAAATTCAGAAATTCAGAAATTCAGAAATTCAGAAATTCAGAAATTCAGAAATTCAGAAATTCAGAAATTCAGAAATTCAGAAATTCAGAAATTCAGAAATTCAGAAATTCAGAAATTCAGAAATTCAGAAATTCAGAAATTCAGAAATTCAGAAATTCAGAAATTCAGAAATTCAGAAATTCAGAAATTCAGAAATTCAGAAATTCAGAAATTCAGAAATTCAGAAATTCAGAAATTCAGAAATTCAGAAATTCAGAAATTCAGAAATTCAGAAATTCAGAAATTCAGAAATTCAGAAATTCAGAAATTCAGAAATTCAGAAATTCAGAAATTCAGAAATTCAGAAATTCAGAAATTCAGAAATTCAGAAATTCAGAAATTCAGAAATTCAGAAATTCAGAAATTCAGAAATTCAGAAATTCAGAAATTCAGAAATTCAGAAATTCAGAAATTCAGAAATTCAGAAATTCAGAAATTCAGAAATTCAGAAATTCAGAAATTCAGAAATTCAGAAATTCAGAAATTCAGAAATTCAGAAATTCAGAAATTCAGAAATTCAGAAATTCAGAAATTCAGAAATTCAGAAATTCAGAAATTCAGAAATTCAGAAATTCAGAAATTCAGAAATTCAGAAATTCAGAAATTCAGAAATTCAGAAATTCAGAAATTCAGAAATTCAGAAATTCAGAAATTCAGAAATTCAGAAATTCAGAAATTCAGAAATTCAGAAATTCAGAAATTCAGAAATTCAGAAATTCAGAAATTCAGAAATTCAGAAATTCAGAAATTCAGAAATTCAGAAATTCAGAAATTCAGAAATTCAGAAATTCAGAAATTCAGAAATTCAGAAATTCAGAAATTCAGAAATTCAGAAATTCAGAAATTCAGAAATTCAGAAATTCAGAAATTCAGAAATTCAGAAATTCAGAAATTCAGAAATTCAGAAATTCAGAAATTCAGAAATTCAGAAATTCAGAAATTCAGAAATTCAGAAATTCAGAAATTCAGAAATTCAGAAATTCAGAAATTCAGAAATTCAGAAATTCAGAAATTCAGAAATTCAGAAATTCAGAAATTCAGAAATTCAGAAATTCAGAAATTCAGAAATTCAGAAATTCAGAAATTCAGAAATTCAGAAATTCAGAAATTCAGAAATTCAGAAATTCAGAAATTCAGAAATTCAGAAATTCAGAAATTCAGAAATTCAGAAATTCAGAAATTCAGAAATTCAGAAATTCAGAAATTCAGAAATTCAGAAATTCAGAAATTCAGAAATTCAGAAATTCAGAAATTCAGAAATTCAGAAATTCAGAAATTCAGAAATTCAGAAATTCAGAAATTCAGAAATTCAGAAATTCAGAAATTCAGAAATTCAGAAATTCAGAAATTCAGAAATTCAGAAATTCAGAAATTCAGAAATTCAGAAATTCAGAAATTCAGAAATTCAGAAATTCAGAAATTCAGAAATTCAGAAATTCAGAAATTCAGAAATTCAGAAATTCAGAAATTCAGAAATTCAGAAATTCAGAAATTCAGAAATTCAGAAATTCAGAAATTCAGAAATTCAGAAATTCAGAAATTCAGAAATTCAGAAATTCAGAAATTCAGAAATTCAGAAATTCAGAAATTCAGAAATTCAGAAATTCAGAAATTCAGAAATTCAGAAATTCAGAAATTCAGAAATTCAGAAATTCAGAAATTCAGAAATTCAGAAATTCAGAAATTCAGAAATTCAGAAATTCAGAAATTCAGAAATTCAGAAATTCAGAAATTCAGAAATTCAGAAATTCAGAAATTCAGAAATTCAGAAATTCAGAAATTCAGAAATTCAGAAATTCAGAAATTCAGAAATTCAGAAATTCAGAAATTCAGAAATTCAGAAATTCAGAAATTCAGAAATTCAGAAATTCAGAAATTCAGAAATTCAGAAATTCAGAAATTCAGAAATTCAGAAATTCAGAAATTCAGAAATTCAGAAATTCAGAAATTCAGAAATTCAGAAATTCAGAAATTCAGAAATTCAGAAATTCAGAAATTCAGAAATTCAGAAATTCAGAAATTCAGAAATTCAGAAATTCAGAAATTCAGAAATTCAGAAATTCAGAAATTCAGAAATTCAGAAATTCAGAAATTCAGAAATTCAGAAATTCAGAAATTCAGAAATTCAGAAATTCAGAAATTCAGAAATTCAGAAATTCAGAAATTCAGAAATTCAGAAATTCAGAAATTCAGAAATTCAGAAATTCAGAAATTCAGAAATTCAGAAATTCAGAAATTCAGAAATTCAGAAATTCAGAAATTCAGAAATTCAGAAATTCAGAAATTCAGAAATTCAGAAATTCAGAAATTCAGAAATTCAGAAATTCAGAAATTCAGAAATTCAGAAATTCAGAAATTCAGAAATTCAGAAATTCAGAAATTCAGAAATTCAGAAATTCAGAAATTCAGAAATTCAGAAATTCAGAAATTCAGAAATTCAGAAATTCAGAAATTCAGAAATTCAGAAATTCAGAAATTCAGAAATTCAGAAATTCAGAAATTCAGAAATTCAGAAATTCAGAAATTCAGAAATTCAGAAATTCAGAAATTCAGAAATTCAGAAATTCAGAAATTCAGAAATTCAGAAATTCAGAAATTCAGAAATTCAGAAATTCAGAAATTCAGAAATTCAGAAATTCAGAAATTCAGAAATTCAGAAATTCAGAAATTCAGAAATTCAGAAATTCAGAAATTCAGAAATTCAGAAATTCAGAAATTCAGAAATTCAGAAATTCAGAAATTCAGAAATTCAGAAATTCAGAAATTCAGAAATTCAGAAATTCAGAAATTCAGAAATTCAGAAATTCAGAAATTCAGAAATTCAGAAATTCAGAAATTCAGAAATTCAGAAATTCAGAAATTCAGAAATTCAGAAATTCAGAAATTCAGAAATTCAGAAATTCAGAAATTCAGAAATTCAGAAATTCAGAAATTCAGAAATTCAGAAATTCAGAAATTCAGAAATTCAGAAATTCAGAAATTCAGAAATTCAGAAATTCAGAAATTCAGAAATTCAGAAATTCAGAAATTCAGAAATTCAGAAATTCAGAAATTCAGAAATTCAGAAATTCAGAAATTCAGAAATTCAGAAATTCAGAAATTCAGAAATTCAGAAATTCAGAAATTCAGAAATTCAGAAATTCAGAAATTCAGAAATTCAGAAATTCAGAAATTCAGAAATTCAGAAATTCAGAAATTCAGAAATTCAGAAATTCAGAAATTCAGAAATTCAGAAATTCAGAAATTCAGAAATTCAGAAATTCAGAAATTCAGAAATTCAGAAATTCAGAAATTCAGAAATTCAGAAATTCAGAAATTCAGAAATTCAGAAATTCAGAAATTCAGAAATTCAGAAATTCAGAAATTCAGAAATTCAGAAATTCAGAAATTCAGAAATTCAGAAATTCAGAAATTCAGAAATTCAGAAATTCAGAAATTCAGAAATTCAGAAATTCAGAAATTCAGAAATTCAGAAATTCAGAAATTCAGAAATTCAGAAATTCAGAAATTCAGAAATTCAGAAATTCAGAAATTCAGAAATTCAGAAATTCAGAAATTCAGAAATTCAGAAATTCAGAAATTCAGAAATTCAGAAATTCAGAAATTCAGAAATTCAGAAATTCAGAAATTCAGAAATTCAGAAATTCAGAAATTCAGAAATTCAGAAATTCAGAAATTCAGAAATTCAGAAATTCAGAAATTCAGAAATTCAGAAATTCAGAAATTCAGAAATTCAGAAATTCAGAAATTCAGAAATTCAGAAATTCAGAAATTCAGAAATTCAGAAATTCAGAAATTCAGAAATTCAGAAATTCAGAAATTCAGAAATTCAGAAATTCAGAAATTCAGAAATTCAGAAATTCAGAAATTCAGAAATTCAGAAATTCAGAAATTCAGAAATTCAGAAATTCAGAAATTCAGAAATTCAGAAATTCAGAAATTCAGAAATTCAGAAATTCAGAAATTCAGAAATTCAGAAATTCAGAAATTCAGAAATTCAGAAATTCAGAAATTCAGAAATTCAGAAATTCAGAAATTCAGAAATTCAGAAATTCAGAAATTCAGAAATTCAGAAATTCAGAAATTCAGAAATTCAGAAATTCAGAAATTCAGAAATTCAGAAATTCAGAAATTCAGAAATTCAGAAATTCAGAAATTCAGAAATTCAGAAATTCAGAAATTCAGAAATTCAGAAATTCAGAAATTCAGAAATTCAGAAATTCAGAAATTCAGAAATTCAGAAATTCAGAAATTCAGAAATTCAGAAATTCAGAAATTCAGAAATTCAGAAATTCAGAAATTCAGAAATTCAGAAATTCAGAAATTCAGAAATTCAGAAATTCAGAAATTCAGAAATTCAGAGAATTCAGAAATTCAGAAATTCAGAAATTCAGAAATTCAGAAATTCAGAAATTCAGAAATTCAGAAATTCAGAAATTCAGAAATTCAGAAATTCAGAAATTCAGAAATTCAGAAATTCAGAAATTCAGAAATTCAGAAATTCAGAAATTCAGAAATTCAGAAATTCAGAAATTCAGAAATTCAGAAATTCAGAAATTCAGAAATTCAGAAATTCAGAAATTCAGAAATTCAGAAATTCAGAAATTCAGAAATTCAGAAATTCAGAAATTCAGAAATTCAGAAATTCAGAAATTCAGAAATTCAGAAATTCAGAAATTCAGAAATTCAGAAATTCAGAAATTCAGAAATTCAGAAATTCAGAAATTCAGAAATTCAGAAATTCAGAAATTCAGAAATTCAGAAATTCAGAAATTCAGAAATTCAGAAATTCAGAAATTCAGAAATTCAGAAATTCAGAAATTCAGAAATTCAGAAATTCAGAAATTCAGAAATTCAGAAATTCAGAAATTCAGAAATTCAGAAATTCAGAAATTCAGAAATTCAGAAATTCAGAAATTCAGAAATTCAGAAATTCAGAAATTCAGAAATTCAGAAATTCAGAAATTCAGAAATTCAGAAATTCAGAAATTCAGAAATTCAGAAATTCAGAAATTCAGAAATTCAGAAATTCAGAAATTCAGAAATTCAGAAATTCAGAAATTCAGAAATTCAGAAATTCAGAAATTCAGAAATTCAGAAATTCAGAAATTCAGAAATTCAGAAATTCAGAAATTCAGAAATTCAGAAATTCAGAAATTCAGAAATTCAGAAATTCAGAAATTCAGAAATTCAGAAATTCAGAAATTCAGAAATTCAGAAATTCAGAAATTCAGAAATTCAGAAATTCAGAAATTCAGAAATTCAGAAATTCAGAAATTCAGAAATTCAGAAATTCAGAAATTCAGAAATTCAGAAATTCAGAAATTCAGAAATTCAGAAATTCAGAAATTCAGAAATTCAGAAATTCAGAAATTCAGAAATTCAGAAATTCAGAAATTCAGAAATTCAGAAATTCAGAAATTCAGAAATTCAGAAATTCAGAAATTCAGAAATTCAGAAATTCAGAAATTCAGAAATTCAGAAATTCAGAAATTCAGAAATTCAGAAATTCAGAAATTCAGAAATTCAGAAATTCAGAAATTCAGAAATTCAGAAATTCAGAAATTCAGAAATTCAGAAATTCAGAAATTCAGAAATTCAGAAATTCAGAAATTCAGAAATTCAGAAATTCAGAAATTCAGAAATTCAGAAATTCAGAAATTCAGAAATTCAGAAATTCAGAAATTCAGAAATTCAGAAATTCAGAAATTCAGAAATTCAGAAATTCAGAAATTCAGAAATTCAGAAATTCAGAAATTCAGAAATTCAGAAATTCAGAAATTCAGAAATTCAGAAATTCAGAAATTCAGAAATTCAGAAATTCAGAAATTCAGAAATTCAGAAATTCAGAAATTCAGAAATTCAGAAATTCAGAAATTCAGAAATTCAGAAATTCAGAAATTCAGAAATTCAGAAATTCAGAAATTCAGAAATTCAGAAATTCAGAAATTCAGAAATTCAGAAATTCAGAAATTCAGAAATTCAGAAATTCAGAAATTCAGAAATTCAGAAATTCAGAAATTCAGAAATTCAGAAATTCAGAAATTCAGAAATTCAGAAATTCAGAAATTCAGAAATTCAGAAATTCAGAAATTCAGAAATTCAGAAATTCAGAAATTCAGAAATTCAGAAATTCAGAAATTCAGAAATTCAGAAATTCAGAAATTCAGAAATTCAGAAATTCAGAAATTCAGAAATTCAGAAATTCAGAAATTCAGAAATTCAGAAATTCAGAAATTCAGAAATTCAGAAATTCAGAAATTCAGAAATTCAGAAATTCAGAAATTCAGAAATTCAGAAATTCAGAAATTCAGAAATTCAGAAATTCAGAAATTCAGAAATTCAGAAATTCAGAAATTCAGAAATTCAGAAATTCAGAAATTCAGAAATTCAGAAATTCAGAAATTCAGAAATTCAGAAATTCAGAAATTCAGAAATTCAGAAATTCAGAAATTCAGAAATTCAGAAATTCAGAAATTCAGAAATTCAGAAATTCAGAAATTCAGAAATTCAGAAATTCAGAAATTCAGAAATTCAGAAATTCAGAAATTCAGAAATTCAGAAATTCAGAAATTCAGAAATTCAGAAATTCAGAAATTCAGAAATTCAGAAATTCAGAAATTCAGAAATTCAGAAATTCAGAAATTCAGAAATTCAGAAATTCAGAAATTCAGAAATTCAGAAATTCAGAAATTCAGAAATTCAGAAATTCAGAAATTCAGAAATTCAGAAATTCAGAAATTCAGAAATTCAGAAATTCAGAAATTCAGAAATTCAGAAATTCAGAAATTCAGAAATTCAGAAATTCAGAAATTCAGAAATTCAGAAATTCAGAAATTCAGAAATTCAGAAATTCAGAAATTCAGAAATTCAGAAATTCAGAAATTCAGAAATTCAGAAATTCAGAAATTCAGAAATTCAGAAATTCAGAAATTCAGAAATTCAGAAATTCAGAAATTCAGAAATTCAGAAATTCAGAAATTCAGAAATTCAGAAATTCAGAAATTCAGAAATTCAGAAATTCAGAAATTCAGAAATTCAGAAATTCAGAAATTCAGAAATTCAGAAATTCAGAAATTCAGAAATTCAGAAATTCAGAAATTCAGAAATTCAGAAATTCAGAAATTCAGAAATTCAGAAATTCAGAAATTCAGAAATTCAGAAATTCAGAAATTCAGAAATTCAGAAATTCAGAAATTCAGAAATTCAGAAATTCAGAAATTCAGAAATTCAGAAATTCAGAAATTCAGAAATTCAGAAATTCAGAAATTCAGAAATTCAGAAATTCAGAAATTCAGAAATTCAGAAATTCAGAAATTCAGAAATTCAGAAATTCAGAAATTCAGAAATTCAGAAATTCAGAAATTCAGAAATTCAGAAATTCAGAAATTCAGAAATTCAGAAATTCAGAAATTCAGAAATTCAGAAATTCAGAAATTCAGAAATTCAGAAATTCAGAAATTCAGAAATTCAGAAATTCAGAAATTCAGAAATTCAGAAATTCAGAAATTCAGAAATTCAGAAATTCAGAAATTCAGAAATTCAGAAATTCAGAAATTCAGAAATTCAGAAATTCAGAAATTCAGAAATTCAGAAATTCAGAAATTCAGAAATTCAGAAATTCAGAAATTCAGAAATTCAGAAATTCAGAAATTCAGAAATTCAGAAATTCAGAAATTCAGAAATTCAGAAATTCAGAAATTCAGAAATTCAGAAATTCAGAAATTCAGAAATTCAGAAATTCAGAAATTCAGAAATTCAGAAATTCAGAAATTCAGAAATTCAGAAATTCAGAAATTCAGAAATTCAGAAATTCAGAAATTCAGAAATTCAGAAATTCAGAAATTCAGAAATTCAGAAATTCAGAAATTCAGAAATTCAGAAATTCAGAAATTCAGAAATTCAGAAATTCAGAAAATTCAGAAATTCAGAAATTCAGAAATTCAGAAATTCAGAAATTCAGAAATTCAGAAATTCAGAAATTCAGAAATTCAGAAATTCAGAAATTCAGAAATTCAGAAATTCAGAAATTCAGAAATTCAGAAATTCAGAAATTCAGAAATTCAGAAATTCAGAAATTCAGAAATTCAGAAATTCAGAAATTCAGAAATTCAGAAATTCAGAAATTCAGAAATTCAGAAATTCAGAAATTCAGAAATTCAGAAATTCAGAAATTCAGAAATTCAGAAATTCAGAAATTCAGAAATTCAGAAATTCAGAAATTCAGAAATTCAGAAATTCAGAAATTCAGAAATTCAGAAATTCAGAAATTCAGAAATTCAGAAATTCAGAAATTCAGAAATTCAGAAATTCAGAAATTCAGAAATTCAGAAATTCAGAAATTCAGAAATTCAGAAATTCAGAAATTCAGAAATTCAGAAATTCAGAAATTCAGAAATTCAGAAATTCAGAAATTCAGAAATTCAGAAATTCAGAAATTCAGAAATTCAGAAATTCAGAAATTCAGAAATTCAGAAATTCAGAAATTCAGAAATTCAGAAATTCAGAAATTCAGAAATTCAGAAATTCAGAAATTCAGAAATTCAGAAATTCAGAAATTCAGAAATTCAGAAATTCAGAAATTCAGAAATTCAGAAATTCAGAAATTCAGAAATTCAGAAATTCAGAAATTCAGAAATTCAGAAATTCAGAAATTCAGAAATTCAGAAATTCAGAAATTCAGAAATTCAGAAATTCAGAAATTCAGAAATTCAGAAATTCAGAAATTCAGAAATTCAGAAATTCAGAAATTCAGAAATTCAGAAATTCAGAAATTCAGAAATTCAGAAATTCAGAAATTCAGAAATTCAGAAATTCAGAAATTCAGAAATTCAGAAATTCAGAAATTCAGAAATTCAGAAATTCAGAAATTCAGAAATTCAGAAATTCAGAAATTCAGAAATTCAGAAATTCAGAAATTCAGAAATTCAGAAATTCAGAAATTCAGAAATTCAGAAATTCAGAAATTCAGAAATTCAGAAATTCAGAAATTCAGAAATTCAGAAATTCAGAAATTCAGAAATTCAGAAATTCAGAAATTCAGAAATTCAGAAATTCAGAAATTCAGAAATTCAGAAATTCAGAAATTCAGAAATTCAGAAATTCAGAAATTCAGAAATTCAGAAATTCAGAAATTCAGAAATTCAGAAATTCAGAAATTCAGAAATTCAGAAATTCAGAAATTCAGAAATTCAGAAATTCAGAAATTCAGAAATTCAGAAATTCAGAAATTCAGAAATTCAGAAATTCAGAAATTCAGAAATTCAGAAATTCAGAAATTCAGAAATTCAGAAATTCAGAAATTCAGAAATTCAGAAATTCAGAAATTCAGAAATTCAGAAATTCAGAAATTCAGAAATTCAGAAATTCAGAAATTCAGAAATTCAGAAATTCAGAAATTCAGAAATTCAGAAATTCAGAAATTCAGAAATTCAGAAATTCAGAAATTCAGAAATTCAGAAATTCAGAAATTCAGAAATTCAGAAATTCAGAAATTCAGAAATTCAGAAATTCAGAAATTCAGAAATTCAGAAATTCAGAAATTCAGAAATTCAGAAATTCAGAAATTCAGAAATTCAGAAATTCAGAAATTCAGAAATTCAGAAATTCAGAAATTCAGAAATTCAGAAATTCAGAAATTCAGAAATTCAGAAATTCAGAAATTCAGAAATTCAGAAATTCAGAAATTCAGAAATTCAGAAATTCAGAAATTCAGAAATTCAGAAATTCAGAAATTCAGAAATTCAGAAATTCAGAAATTCAGAAATTCAGAAATTCAGAAATTCAGAAATTCAGAAATTCAGAAATTCAGAAATTCAGAAATTCAGAAATTCAGAAATTCAGAAATTCAGAAATTCAGAAATTCAGAAATTCAGAAATTCAGAAATTCAGAAATTCAGAAATTCAGAAATTCAGAAATTCAGAAATTCAGAAATTCAGAAATTCAGAAATTCAGAAATTCAGAAATTCAGAAATTCAGAAATTCAGAAATTCAGAAATTCAGAAATTCAGAAATTCAGAAATTCAGAAATTCAGAAATTCAGAAATTCAGAAATTCAGAAATTCAGAAATTCAGAAATTCAGAAATTCAGAAATTCAGAAATTCAGAAATTCAGAAATTCAGAAATTCAGAAATTCAGAAATTCAGAAATTCAGAAATTCAGAAATTCAGAAATTCAGAAATTCAGAAATTCAGAAATTCAGAAATTCAGAAATTCAGAAATTCAGAAATTCAGAAATTCAGAAATTCAGAAATTCAGAAATTCAGAAATTCAGAAATTCAGAAATTCAGAAATTCAGAAATTCAGAAATTCAGAAATTCAGAAATTCAGAAATTCAGAAATTCAGAAATTCAGAAATTCAGAAATTCAGAAATTCAGAAATTCAGAAATTCAGAAATTCAGAAATTCAGAAATTCAGAAATTCAGAAATTCAGAAATTCAGAAATTCAGAAATTCAGAAATTCAGAAATTCAGAAATTCAGAAATTCAGAAATTCAGAAATTCAGAAATTCAGAAATTCAGAAATTCAGAAATTCAGAAATTCAGAAATTCAGAAATTCAGAAATTCAGAAATTCAGAAATTCAGAAATTCAGAAATTCAGAAATTCAGAAATTCAGAAATTCAGAAATTCAGAAAGAATGAAAGAATGAAAGAATGAAAGAATGAAAGAATGAAAGAATGAAAGAATGAAAGAATGAAAGAATGAAAGAATGAAAGAATGAAAGAATGAAAGAATGAAAGAATGAAAGAATGAAAGAATGAAAGAATGAAAGAATGAAAGAATGAAAGAATGAAAGAATGAAAGAATGAAAGAATGAAAGAATGAAAGAATGAAAGAATGAAAGAATGAAAGAATGAAAGAATGAAAGAATGAAAGAATGAAAGAATGAAAGAATGAAAGAATGAAAGAATGAAAGAATGAAAGAATGAAAGAATGAAAGAATGAAAGAATGAAAGAATGAAAGAATGAAAGAATGAAAGAATGAAAGAATGAAAGAATGAAAGAATGAAAGAATGAAAGAATGAAAGAATGAAAGAATGAAAGAATGAAAGAATGAAAGAATGAAAGAATGAAAGAATGAAAGAATGAAAGAATGAAAGAATGAAAGAATGAAAGAATGAAAGAATGAAAGAATGAAAGAATGAAAGAATGAAAGAATGAAAGAATGAAAGAATGAAAGAATGAAAGAATGAAAGAATGAAAGAATGAAAGAATGAAAGAATGAAAGAATGAAAGAATGAAAGAATGAAAGAATGAAAGAATGAAAGAATGAAAGAATGAAAGAATGAAAGAATGAAAGAATGAAAGAATGAAAGAATGAAAGAATGAAAGAATGAAAGAATGAAAGAATGAAAGAATGAAAGAATGAAAGAATGAAAGAATGAAAGAATGAAAGAATGAAAGAATGAAAGAATGAAAGAATGAAAGAATGAAAGAATGAAAGAATGAAAGAATGAAAGAATGAAAGAATGAAAGAATGAAAGAATGAAAGAATGAAAGAATGAAAGAATGAAAGAATGAAAGAATGAAAGAATGAAAGAATGAAAGAATGAAAGAATGAAAGAATGAAAGAATGAAAGAATGAAAGAATGAAAGAATGAAAGAATGAAAGAATGAAAGAATGAAAGAATGAAAGAATGAAAGAATGAAAGAATGAAAGAATGAAAGAATGAAAGAATGAAAGAATGAAAGAATGAAAGAATGAAAGAATGAAAGAATGAAAGAATGAAAGAATGAAAGAATGAAAGAATGAAAGAATGAAAGAATGAAAGAATGAAAGAATGAAAGAATGAAAGAATGAAAGAATGAAAGAATGAAAGAATGAAAGAATGAAAGAATGAAAGAATGAAAGAATGAAAGAATGAAAGAATGAAAGAATGAAAGAATGAAAGAATGAAAGAATGAAAGAATGAAAGAATGAAAGAATGAAAGAATGAAAGAATGAAAGAATGAAAGAATGAAAGAATGAAAGAATGAAAGAATGAAAGAATGAAAGAATGAAAGAATGAAAGAATGAAAGAATGAAAGAATGAAAGAATGAAAGAATGAAAGAATGAAAGAATGAAAGAATGAAAGAATGAAAGAATGAAAGAATGAAAGAATGAAAGAATGAAAGAATGAAAGAATGAAAGAATGAAAGAATGAAAGAATGAAAGAATGAAAGAATGAAAGAATGAAAGAATGAAAGAATGAAAGAATGAAAGAATGAAAGAATGAAAGAATGAAAGAATGAAAGAATGAAAGAATGAAAGAATGAAAGAATGAAAGAATGAAAGAATGAAAGAATGAAAGAATGAAAGAATGAAAGAATGAAAGAATGAAAGAATGAAAGAATGAAAGAATGAAAGAATGAAAGAATGAAAGAATGAAAGAATGAAAGAATGAAAGAATGAAAGAATGAAAGAATGAAAGAATGAAAGAATGAAAGAATGAAAGAATGAAAGAATGAAAGAATGAAAGAATGAAAGAATGAAAGAATGAAAGAATGAAAGAATGAAAGAATGAAAGAATGAAAGAATGAAAGAATGAAAGAATGAAAGAATGAAAGAATGAAAGAATGAAAGAATGAAAGAATGAAAGAATGAAAGAATGGAAGAATGAAAGAATGAAAGAATGAAAGAATGAAAGAATGAAAGAATGAAAGAATGAAAGAATGAAAGAATGAAAGAATGAAAGAATGAAAGAATGAAAGAATGAAAGAATGAAAGAATGAAAGAATGAAAGAATGAAAGAATGAAAGAATGAAAGAATGAAAGAATGAAAGAATGAAAGAATGAAAGAATGAAAGAATGCAAGAATGAAAGAATGAAAGAATGAAAGAATGAAAGAATGAAAGAATGAAAGAATGAAAGAATGAAAGAATGAAAGAATGAAAGAATGAAAGAATGAAAGAATGAAAGAATTAAAGAATGAAAGAATGAAAGAATGAAAGAATGAAAGAATGAAGGAATGATTGAATGAATGATTGAATGAATGATTGAATAGATGATTGAATGAATGATTGAATAAATGATTGAATGAATGATTGAATGAATAATTGAATGAATGTTTGAATGATTGATTGAATGAATGATGGAAAGAAGGGTTGAATGAATGATTGAATGAATTATTGAATGAATGATTGAATGAATGATTGTTTGAATGACTGAATGAATGAATGAATGATTGAATGAATGATTGAATGATTGAATGAATGATTGAATGAATGATTGAATGAATGATTGAATGAATGATTGAATGAATGATTGAATGAATGATTGAATGAATGATTGAATGAATGATTGAATGAATGATTGAATGAATGATTGAATGAATGATTGAATGAATGATTGAATGAATGATTGAATGAATGATTGAATGAATGATTGAATGAATGATTAAATTAATGATTGAATGAATGATTGAATGATTGAATGATTGAATGATTGAATGATTGAGTGATTGAATGCTTGAATGGTTGAATGATTGAATGATTGAATGATTGAATGATTGAATGATTGAATGATTGAATGATTGAATGATTGAATGATTGAATGATTGATTGAATGAATGATTGAATGAATGATTGAATGAATGATTGAATGAATGATGGAATGAATGAGTGAATGAATGAATAATTGAATGAATGATTGAATTAATGATTGAATGAATGATGGAATGAATGATTGAATGAATGATTTAATGAATGATTGAATGAATGGTTGAATGAATGATTGAATGATTGAATGATGGAATGAATGATTGAATGAATGAAGGATTGAGTGAACGATTGAATGAATGATTGAGTGAATGATTGAATGAATGATTGAATGAATGATTGAATGAATGATTGAATGAATGTTTGAATGAATGATTGAAAGATTGAATGAATGATTGAATGACTGAATGAGGAATGACTGGATGACTGAATGACTAAATGACTGAGTGGCTGAATAATTGAATGACTGAATGACTTATGACTGAATGACTGAATTCTGAATGAATGTCTGATTGCGTGAATGCATGAATGAATGAATGAATGGTCACATTGCTCATGAATGATAAATGAATGAATGAATGAATAAATATATTGTTGTTTGTAGCGTTGACTAGTAACTGTTTCACATGGTCCAGATTTCCGAAGCGATTTGGCTTTGTTGTCGTTTTGGCCGGTGTACCGGGCTTAACATATGAACGTTTACGTTTGGGATTCTCGCAAAAGAGCAATTTTTCTTCGCCAGTAACAATTCGATGAAGATATGACTTTCTTTTGTACCTGGCGAACAACATTTCACAGTTGGTTTTTCGATTTTGTTGCTGTCTTTCAGTCAATTCATGCGGAATCCATCTTAGTAGTAGGGATATGTATGTTCTGGCACAGGGGAATGAGGAATGGGGAATGGGGATCGGAGGAATGAGGAATGTGAGGATGAGGAATGTGAGGATGAGATAAGAGGTGGGGAATGGCGATCGGGGGAATGAGGAATGTGAGGATGAGATAAGAGGAGTGTGGAATTGGTGGATAATTTCTATTTTTTCGTAAATATAAATGGTAATTACAGAAATCGGTGTCAAATTTTATATAGATTATTTGAATAGCAACCAGGAGAACAGAAATAACGAACAAGCATAAATGGAAAATATGTTTTGATTTTCAATTTCTTATAGAAAGGAAATTGTTTTTGTTTTTCATCATCTCTTGCTATCGCATATATTCATAAAACTGCAGGTTATTCTTCAGCATGTTCACTTTCTTTAAAGGGTGATAATGGTATTTTTAATCTATTTTTACATTATGTGTGCACAGCGTGGTCGCTGTGGCGTAGTGGTAGTGCGTTGAACTGCTACGCAGAGTGTCTGGGGTTCGAATCTCGGCACAAGCAAAATCGAAAAAAGGTAGAAAAAATAATTTTTCTACACGGCACCACCTCTTGACAGGCAATGGCAAACCTACAAGAGTAAAAATTGCCTATGAAGAGCTTTTCACTGAGCCGTTCGGATTCGGCATTAAACTGTAGGTCCCTTCCATTCATGTACAAATATAACTCGCACAACATGAGTGGATACGAAAAGCTCCATGGGCTGTTGTGCCATTAAAAGTAAAGTAAAGTGCACGAGCTGAGATTAGAAATTGTTTATGTTTTTATCATCTGTTGCTGTTGATGTTGCATACATACATATATACATATGTATGTTATTTATGATACATATTTGTGCATAACAGTATACTTCGTGAAACTGATCATGCTTAAGCATACTCCTTTTCTTTAAAGGACATGGGTGATAATGGCATTTATAATGACTCCAGTGGAGTTTTTAAATATGATAAGGTGTACATTAACATGATGCGGGTTATTTTGTTTTCTCATAGAATTTACATAATTTTATTTAAATTATGTGTACACAAGCTGTGATTTATAGAAATTTTCTTTATATATTTCCGATCTCTTTATAAGACAGAAGTTTTTTTGACAATGGAAAGTAACAGAATAAACGATTTTCTCATCAAATTTAATTATATTATTCTCAACGAGAATAGGAGACAATTGCTAGATGTACAAGCTGACTTAGAAGCAAAGGAAAATATTGAACTTATTGTTTCCAAACATGGCAATCACGGTACAACTTGCCCTTGGTCAGTTAATAATGCTGTGGAAGGACCCGACACTTGCAGACGTCATATAAATGGAACTGGAAATGCTGAAAAACTTATGAAATTGTATTATAGGATAACAAGGAAAACTAATTTTAATTGATATAATAAATGAAAAATAAAAAATGTAGTAAAATATACATGGTTGTGTGTGGTATAACTTTTTATTTTTATGAAAGGAAATATATTTAACAATAGTAAAATGGTGGTTTAGGTTGACATGAAATATCTCCTGTGTTGCAAATTTCTAAATTATAAGCTTTTCCTCCATTTATTGTGGCTTCAGTGAATCGTTCAAGAAGAATTACACGAAACTCTGCAAGCTCCATTTCTAGCCTCATTCCATATGTTGTTTAGTTTTACGCACAACACCAATCACGGTATATGGGCGATTGTCATCCATATCTTTAATGGAAAGCAGATGCTTCTTATTTTTGCAGTTAAAATCTTCAATTGCGTTCAACATCATTACAAATTTGATATTACTATGCTAGTGGTTGCTGTGGCGTAGTGGTAGTGCGTTGGGTTGCTACGCAGAATGTCCCGGGTTCGAATCTCGTTACAGGCAAAATCAAAAAGTAGAAAAAATAATTTTTCTACACGGAACCACCTCTTGACAGGCAATGGCAAACCTACAAGAGTAAAAATTGCTTTGAAAAGCTTTTCACTTCGCCGTTCGGACTCGGCATTAAACAGTAGGTCCCTTCCATTCATGTACAAATATAACACGCACAACATGAGTGAAAGCGAAAAAGCTCGGCCTAGGCACTCCATGGGCTGTTGTGCAATTAAAAGTAAAGAAAGTAAAGTAAATGCTAGTTAGAAACTGAAGTTTGGATTCCTCCGCATAGAAATTTTATACAAATTTTTAAACTACATAAATTCTTTCAAAGACAAAACCATTAAAAAATTATTTTATATTCATCTTTTTCTGACGTACTATACGTAAAAGTATAAGCGATCTTTTCTAAGTGAATATATTTCCGTGCGTTAGAAAAAAATTAATTTTCACTTCAGTTGAAGATATTTTCCTTATAAATTACTCTTATATTTTAAGGGGTATTATAATGTATAGATAAATGAAAAATTACATGCACATTTTTTATAAGTATTTATTAATCTTTTATTTTGTAGGAGGTAAAATAATCATTAGTATTTTAGAGAATAGCGTTTATATTTATCCATGAATTATGTTATTTTGTGAATCCTAACCATTTCACAAATACCTTTTCTCCGTTGCGTTTTAAAACTTTTTCAACTAGATATAAGCTAGGATATTTTGTTTTCATTAATTCCATTTCATAAAATCCGCCTTTTATTACATTTCCTTTATAATCTTGTAATATGTATGTAATAGGGTTAGTGTTTTGTATTATCTAAATTTTAAAATTTTCAGAGGTCCAATTAGGTGTGTATCCTTTTTCAAATAAATGTTTATATTTACTTATTCTCACGTAATCACCAACACAGAATTTAGGTATATGAAATTTCTTCATGTTACTACATGTTCAGAAATTCAGAAATTCAGAAATTCAGAAATTCAGAAATTCAGAAATTCAGAAATTCAGAAATTCAGAAATTCAGAAATTCAGAAATTCAGAAATTCAGAAATTCAGAAATTCAGAAATTCAGAAATTCAGAAATTCAGAAATTCAGAAATTCAGAAATTCAGAAATTCAGAAATTCAGAAATTCAGAAATTCAGAAATTCAGAAATTCAGAAATTCAGAAATTCAGAAATTCAGAAATTCAGAAATTCAGAAATTCAGAAATTCAGAAATTCAGAAATTCAGAAATTCAGAAATTCAGAAATTCAGAAATTCAGAAATTCAGAAATTCAGAAATTCAGAAATTCAGAAATTCAGAAATTCAGAAATTCAGAAATTCAGAAATTCAGAAATTCAGAAATTCAGAAATTCAGAAATTCAGAAATTCAGAAATTCAGAAATTCAGAAATTCAGAAATTCAGAAATTCAGAAATTCAGAAATTCAGAAATTCAGAAATTCAGAAATTCAGAAATTCAGAAATTCAGAAATTCAGAAATTCAGAAATTCAGAAATTCAGAAATTCAGAAATTCAGAAATTCAGAAATTCAGAAATTCAGAAATTCAGAAATTCAGAAATTCAGAAATTCAGAAATTCAGAAATTCAGAAATTCAGAAATTCAGAAATTCAGAAATTCAGAAATTCAGAAATTCAGAAATTCAGAAATTCAGAAATTCAGAAATTCAGAAATTCAGAAATTCAGAAATTCAGAAATTCAGAAATTCAGAAATTCAGAAATTCAGAAATTCAGAAATTCAGAAATTCAGAAATTCAGAAATTCAGAAATTCAGAAATTCAGAAATTCAGAAATTCAGAAATTCAGAAATTCAGAAATTCAGAAATTCAGAAATTCAGAAATTCAGAAATTCAGAAATTCAGAAATTCAGAAATTCAGAAATTCAGAAATTCAGAAATTCAGAAATTCAGAAATTCAGAAATTCAGAAATTCAGAAATTCAGAAATTCAGAAATTCAGAAATTCAGAAATTCAGAAATTCAGAAATTCAGAAATTCAGAAATTCAGAAATTCAGAAATTCAGAAATTCAGAAATTCAGAAATTCAGAAATTCAGAAATTCAGAAATTCAGAAATTCAGAAATTCAGAAATTCAGAAATTCAGAAATTCAGAAATTCAGAAATTCAGAAATTCAGAAATTCAGAAATTCAGAAATTCAGAAATTCAGAAATTCAGAAATTCAGAAATTCAGAAATTCAGAAATTCAGAAATTCAGAAATTCAGAAATTCAGAAATTCAGAAATTCAGAAATTCAGAAATTCAGAAATTCAGAAATTCAGAAATTCAGAAATTCAGAAATTCAGAAATTCAGAAATTCAGAAATTCAGAAATTCAGAAATTCAGAAATTCAGAAATTCAGAAATTCAGAAATTCAGAAATTCAGAAATTCAGAAATTCAGAAATTCAGAAAGAATGAAAGAATGAAAGAATGAAAGAATGAAAGAATGAAAGAATGAAAGAATGAAAGAATGAAAGAATGAAAGAATGAAAGAATGAAAGAATGAAAGAATGAAAGAATGAAAGAATGAAAGAATGAAAGAATGAAAGAATGAAAGAATGAAAGAATGAAAGAATGAAAGAATGAAAGAATGAAAGAATGAAAGAATGAAAGAATGAAAGAATGAAAGAATGAAAGAATGAAAGAATGAAAGAATGAAAGAATGAAAGAATGAAAGAATGAAAGAATGAAAGAATGAAAGAATGAAAGAATGAAAGAATGAAAGAATGAAAGAATGAAAGAATGAAAGAATGAAAGAATGAAAGAATGAAAGAATGAAAGAATGAAAGAATGAAAGAATGAAAGAATGAAAGAATGAAAGAATGAAAGAATGAAAGAATGAAAGAATGAAAGAATGAAAGAATGAAAGAATGAAAGAATGAAAGAATGAAAGAATGAAAGAATGAAAGAATGAAAGAATGAAAGAATGAAAGAATGAAAGAATGAAAGAATGAAAGAATGAAAGAATGAAAGAATGAAAGAATGAAAGAATGAAAGAATGAAAGAATGAAAGAATGAAAGAATGAAAGAATGAAAGAATGAAAGAATGAAAGAATGAAAGAATGAAAGAATGAAAGAATGAAAGAATGAAAGAATGAAAGAATGAAAGAATGAAAGAATGAAAGAATGAAAGAATGAAAGAATGAAAGAATGAAAGAATGAAAGAATGAAAGAATGAAAGAATGAAAGAATGAAAGAATGAAAGAATGAAAGAATGAAAGAATGAAAGAATGAAAGAATGAAAGAATGAAAGAATGAAAGAATGAAAGAATGAAAGAATGAAAGAATGAAAGAATGAAAGAATGAAAGAATGAAAGAATGAAAGAATGAAAGAATGAAAGAATGAAAGAATGAAAGAATGAAAGAATGAAAGAATGAAAGAATGAAAGAATGAAAGAATGAAAGAATGAAAGAATGAAAGAATGAAAGAATGAAAGAATGAAAGAATGAAAGAATGAAAGAATGAAAGAATGAAAGAATGAAAGAATGAAAGAATGAAAGAATGAAAGAATGAAAGAATGAAAGAATGAAAGAATGAAAGAATGAAAGAATGAAAGAATGAAAGAATGAAAGAATGAAAGAATGAAAGAATGAAAGAATGAAAGAATGAAAGAATGAAAGAATGAAAGAATGAAAGAATGAAAGAATGAAAGAATGAAAGAATGAAAGAATGAAAGAATGAAAGAATGAAAGAATGAAAGAATGAAAGAATGAAAGAATGAAAGAATGAAAGAATGAAAGAATGAAAGAATGAAAGAATGAAAGAATGAAAGAATGAAAGAATGAAAGAATGAAAGAATGAAAGAATGAAAGAATGAAAGAATGAAAGAATGAAAGAATGAAAGAATGAAAGAATGAAAGAATGAAAGAATGAAAGAATGAAAGAATGAAAGAATGAAAGAATGAAAGAATGAAAGAATGAAAGAATGAAAGAATGAAAGAATGAAAGAATGAAAGAATGAAAGAATGAAAGAATGAAAGAATGAAAGAATGAAAGAATGAAAGAATGAAAGAATGAAAGAATGAAAGAATGAAAGAATGAAAGAATGAAAGAATGAAAGAATGAAAGAATGAAAGAATGAAAGAATGAAAGAATGAAAGAATGAAAGAATGAAAGAATGAAAGAATGAAAGAATGAAAGAATGAAAGAATGAAAGAATGAAAGAATGAAAGAATGAAAGAATGAAAGAATGGAAGAATGAAAGAATGAAAGAATGAAAGAATGAAAGAATGAAAGAATGGAAGAATGAAAGAATGAAAGAATGAAAGAATGAAAGAATGAAAGAATGAAAGAATGAAAGAATGAAAGAATGAAAGAATGAAAGAATGAAAGAATGAAAGAATGAAAGAATGAAAGAATGAAAGAATGAAAGAATGAAAGAATGAAAGAATGAAAGAATGAAAGAATGAAAGAATGAAAGAATGAAAGAATGAAAGAATGAAAGAATGAAAGAATGAAAGAATGAAAGAATGAAAGAATGAAAGAATGAAAGAATGAAAGAATGAAAGAATGAAAGAATGAAAGAATGAAAGAATGAAAGAATGAAAGAATTAAAGAATGAAAGAATGAAAGAATGAAAGAATGAAAGAATGAAGGAATGATTGAATGAATGATTGAATGAATGATTGAATAGATGATTGAATGAATGATTGAATAAATGATTGAATGAATGATTGAATGAATAATTGAATGAATGTTTGAATGATTGATTGAATGAATGATGGAAAGAAGGGTTGAATGAATGATTGAATGAATTATTGAATGAATGATTGAATGAATGACTGAATGAATGAATGAATGATTGAATGAATGATTGAATGATTGAATGAATGATTGAATGAATGATTGAATGAATGATTGAATGAATGATTGAATGAATGATTGAATGAATGATTGAATGAATGATTGAATGAATGATTGAATGAATGATTGAATGAATGATTGAATGAATGATTGAATGAATGATTGAATGAATGATTGAATGAATGATTAAATTAATGATTGAATGAATGATTGAATGATTGAATGATTGAATGATTGAATGATTGAGTGATTGAATGCTTGAATGGTTGAATGATTGAATGATTGAATGATTGAATGATTGAATGATTGAATGATTGAATGATTGATTGAATGAATGATTGAATGAATGATTGAATGAATGATTGAATGAATGATGGAATGAATGAGTGAATGAATGATTGAATGAATAATTGAATGAATGATTGAATTAATGATTGAATGAATGATGGAATGAATGATTGAATGAATGATTTAATGAATGATTGAATGAATGGTTGAATGAATGATTGAATGATTGAATGATGGAATGAATGATTGAATGAATGAAGGATTGAGTGAACGATTGAATGAATGATTGAGTGAATGATTGAATGAATGATTGAATGAATGATTGAATGAATGATTGAATGAATGTTTGAATGAATGATTGAAAGATTGAATGAATGATTGAATGACTGAATGAGGAATGACTGGATGACTGAATGACTAAATGACTGAGTGGCTGAATAATTGAATGACTGAATGACTTATGACTGAATGACTGAATTCTGAATGAATGTCTGATTGCGTGAATGCATGAATGAATGAATGAATGGTCACATTGCTCATGAATGATAAATGAATGAATGAATGAATAAATATATTGTTGTTTGTAGCGTTGACTAGTAACTGTTTCACATGGTCCAGATTTCCGAAGCGATTTGGCTTTGTTGTCGTTTTGGCCGGTGTACCGGGCTTAACATATGAACGTTTACGTTTGGGATTCTCGCAAAAGAGCAATTTTTCTTCGCCAGTAACAATTCGATGAAGATATGACTTTCTTTTGTACCTGGCGAACAACATTTCACAGTTGGTTTTTCGATTTTGTTGCTGTCTTTCAGTCAATTCATGCGGAATCCATCTTAGTAGTAGGGATATGTATGTTCTGGCACAGGGGAATGAGGAATGGGGAATGGGGATCGGAGGAATGAGGAATGTGAGGATGAGGAATGTGAGGATGAGATAAGAGGTGGGGAATGGCGATCGGGGGAATGAGGAATGTGAGGATGAGATAAGAGGAGTGTGGAATTGGTGGATAATTTCTATTTTTTCGTAAATATAAATGGTAATTACAGAAATCGGTGTCAAATTTTATATAGATTATTTGAATAGCAACCAGGAGAACAGAAATAACGAACAAGCATAAATGGAAAATATTTTTTTTTTTTTTTTTTTATTAATTTCCAATAGTATGTGTACATCTGTCTACATATGATAATTCATATACAACACTTAATACATTTCCTCACAGCAATTATTTGGATTTTAGTCAATACATTGATCAGTATCAATACATCGTTTATCTAGTAATTTTTGGATTTTCATTCTACTTTGTTAGATTAAATCTACTGGTCTTGTTTTTTTCAGTCTTCGCGGTTGTTCGATTTCTCTATTTGGTAATTGCGATACTTCACTGTTGATATGTTGTCTTACTGTTTCGTGGTGTTTTTTACTGTAGTTTGAAATTTCAGTGGTGATTGTAGGTATTTTTAAATCATGATGAATGTTATTGTTTGTGATGTACCAGTCCGCGTTTGCTATGCATCTTAGTATTGATGATTGTTGACGTTGTATTTTTAAAATATTGCTTTTCTTTGCTGTTCCCCATAGTTGCAGCCCATATGTCCATATAGGTTTTATTATTGATTTGTATATTAGTATTTTGTTGTGTAGATTTAAACTAGACTTTCTGTTCAGTAGCCAGTATAACTCCCGAAATTTCATTTTCATTTGCTCGCGTTTTTTTTCTATATGATAGTTCCAAGTAAGTTTACTATCTATGTATACTCCCAAATATTTGGCGACGGTGTCAATCCTAACATTTGTTCCATTAATTTTAATGGGTTGAGGATTAATAATTTTTCTTGTTGTATATATAACTTGAACAGATTTTTGTTCATTTACTTTTATGTGCCATTTGCTGAACCAGTTCGTGATTTCATCAATATTTTCTTGTAGTGTTGCTGTTGCAGTTGTAATATTTTGGTGTGATGCCAAGATTACTGTGTCATCTGCAAATGTAGCTATAAGTGAATTTCTGCTGGTAGGCTGTGGTATATCTGCTGTATAAAGGGTATATAAAATTGGTCCTAGTACACTTCCTTGCGGGATTCCAGCTGTAATTTTTCGTAGTGTGGATATTTCATTTTTGTGTCTCACATAGAAGTGACGGTCTGAGAGATAGCTTTTTATCAATTGGTACAAGCATTCTGGTAATATTCTTTTGAGTTTGTAGAGAAGTCCTTGAATCCAAACTTTATCAAACGCTTTTTCTACATCGAGATAGATCCCAGTGCAAAATTGTTTTCTCTCTAAATCCGTGAGAATTTTATGCGTTACTCTATGCACCTGCTGGATTGTGGAGTGTTTGCAGCGAAAGCCAAACTGATGATCTGGTATTGCGTGAGTTCTTTGTAAAATTGGTTGTAGTCTGTCATATATGAGTTTTTCCATTATTTTTGATAGTGTTGGTAAAATGCTGATTGGCCTATATGATGATGCTTGTGTGGCATCTTTACCTGGTTTCTGTATTGGAATTATCTCTGCCACTTTCCATAGTTTGGGGTAGTATTTTAGTCTGAGCATTGCATTCATTGTGTTTCGAAGGTATTGTAGCGCTTTTAACGGAAGTTCTTTGAGCATTTTGCCTGTTATATTGTCGTAACCTGGTGCTTTCTTGTGGCTTATTCTTTTTTTAATGCAAGTTTCAATTTCATGTACTCTTATATATTGAGTGTTGTATTCAATTGTTTGATGCGTTTCTTCAATTTCATTTAGTTGGCTTGTTATTGAGTCGTTTGAGAATATTTTTTCGTAGTAGTTAGCAATTGTTGCTGCTTTTTCCTCATTAGATCTAGCCCAAGTGCCATTTCCTTTTTTTAAAGGCGGCTGGTGAAAAATTTTGTGAGTAAGATTTTTTACCGCTTTGTGAGTAAGATTTTTTACCGCTTTCCACAATGAATAATTTGTTTCTTCTGTTGGTGTTAGATTACTAAGATATTTTTTAATTTTTTTATTTTCGTTTTCTATTAATGCTTTTTTCAGGTTTTTAACAGCTTTGTTGTATTTTGTTTTATCACTTGGTAGCCTTGTAATTTGCCATATTTTTCGTAATTTCCTTTTGCTTTTAATTAGATTTTGTACGGATTGTGGCAAGTTTAATTTATCCGTTGCTAATGTTGGGGCCGGTGTTGATGTTATAGCAGCCTTAGTTAAGGTTTCGTTTAAGAATAGCAAGGCACTTTCGATTTCATCTTCATTTTTCAATGGAATATTCAATTCAAGGTTTGCTACTATATTTTCTTTGTACGTATCCCAGCATGTATTTCGATTATGTAGATTGTTTTCATTTACAGTTTTGGTGACCATCGTGTTATATTCAACAAGTATTGGAGAATGGTCAGATGAAAGTTCAAACAACGATTTTATTTTTAGTGCATCTTTTTTTAAATTTTTGATAATGCAAAAATCAATTAAATCCGGTATTTTATTTGAATCGCTAGGCCAATAGGTTGGTTCACCTGTACTTAGGAATTTAGCGTTGCTGTTTTGGATTGCTTTATACAAACGTTTACCTTTTTTATTAGTTAACCTGGATCCCCAGAGAGTATTTTTTGCATTTAGGTCCCCACCTATGAGATATCTATTTCCCACTGATCGAAAATAACTGACATATTGGTCAGTTGATATTGAATGTTTTGGGGGGCAATATATTGCTGACACTGTTATGGGTCCATTTTCATCTTTTATTTGAATGTTTGTTGCTTGTATATGTTCAGTTTTATATGCATTTAATTCGATACAATTGATTTTTTGCCGTATAATAATTGCTGTTCCACCATGGCCTGTGCCATCTGGATGATTAGTATTATAAATTGTGTACCCAGGTATTCTAAGGAAGTGCTTTTCCGTGTAATGAGTCTCAGAAATTAGTGCAATATCTATGTTATTTTTCATTAGGAAAATTTTAAGTTCTAGTGAGTGGTTAAACAGACCGTTTGCATTCCATACTACCACTTTTAGGCCGCTATACATTTCGGCAACTAAGCTTGGTTACAAGCATTGTTACAGCTTCCATCATCTTGGCAACTTGTTGAATCAATGACATCATCATTTCCTTAAGTTCATTAAGATTATGTTGTTGATTTTGTGTTGTACAGGCAACATCAATGTTAGCTGCTGGAATTGTGTGGTTCAATAGATTTGGCCTTGCTGCATCAACGTAGCTTCTATCTGCTGGGAATGGGTGGCTCGGGAGATTTCGTTTTGCTGCATCAGCGTAGCTTATACCTTCTTGTATTTCTGCCGGTTTTGGTAGTTCATTGTTTATATGTGTTTTTTCACGTAGAGGTGGAAAGCGTTTTATTTTTAAAGTTTTGTATACTTGACATCCCTTATAATTAGCTGTGTGTTCACCACCACATAAAGCGCATTTGGCATTTTGAGCCCCTTTACTTAACTGGCAATCGATTGTTTTATGTTTTCCAGCACATTTGACGCATACTGGATCTCTTTTGCAATAATTTTTTGTGTGGCCATACCTCTGGCAGTTACTGCATTGTGATATGATTCTCCTTGGGTACGGAGCTTCAAAATTTATCTTTGTATGTAGAAGAGTATCTATTTTGTATATTTCTTTATTATTTTTATTTGGTAAGAATTCCACATAAAACATTGGTAATGGTTTTTTAGTATTTTTTTGCTGCATATTATGAATATGGGCTACTTCATGACCTTTCTCTTTTAATTCAAGTTTTATATCTTCAGTATCAACCGAATAGTGCATGTTTCTTAACACGACTCTGAAGTTACGTTCTTCTTTCGGCTTGAATGTGTAAAATTTCGTATTTTTTTCAGTAAGCATTTTTACTGACGCTCTATAGCTATCCGAGTCTGCTACTTGCACTCTGACTTCATTATTGACAAGAGATTGAAGTACAAATTTTTCCCCAATTGTATCTTTAAGCGCATCTGTTAGGACCTTTATTTGTTCTACTCCTTCAATAAAGATAGGTGGTGGTTTATTTGGTTTAGGTGCTTTTTGGCTCATTTGCTGATTTTCAGGGTTTACTTCATCATTACCATCATCGGTCGAAAGAATTTCAAATCTATTTATTCTACTTGCTACTAGGGGTTTACTAAGCCAATAATTTAAAGTTGTTTGACTAGTATTTGTGTTTTTTTTAGAGGTTTTACCTGAACTTTGCGTTAAATTATTGTTTTTTTTACTTACTCCGGTATTTTTAACTTGTTTGTTACTTTGAGGCGTGATGCAACTTTCAGCAGTTTTTATAGATTGGCTATTCTTAGACTTTGGAGTGTCTGTTGGTTTTAATATTTTAGCTGGTGTTGTTGTTGTGGATATAGCAACAGATACAGATGGTTTATTATTTATAATACTTGTTGTCATCGCTGATGATGAACTATTTGATGCTTTAGTTGTTGTTGTAACAGCCGTAGAAGTTGCACTAGATACGATAATTTTAACAGTGTTAGTTGTTTCAGTATTTCTATTAGAGGTACAAGCTGTAGTTGTGATAGTATTAATTGGTGGAGTGGTGAGATTAATAGTATTTTTAGTATTTATTGGTATTTCAATTTGTTGGGACTCATGTTGATTTGGTACAGTTGTAGATGTATGAGCGGATGTTTCATAACATGTTGCTAGACTTTGATGTTGTGATGCATTATGGTTTGCTGCTGCGTGCATATTGTTTGTATTTGTGCTCTTTTTTTGTTTTTGCATATTTTGTGTTGATTTGAGGAGAGCAGTATCCGTTATTAATTGTTGGTGTTTCGTATGTGGCGTTACTGGCGTTGTGCATTGTTCTGCCCATGAGAGCTCGCTCGCTGCAGGGGTATTGTTGGTAGGATTCTCGATATCGCCAAGTTTTAAGACTGATGTTCGGGTTTGAGTCTGTGTTTGTGACGCTATGAGAGCACCTCGATTGCTCTCGATTATCGGTTGAGTTTGAATGTTAGGCTTATTTGCTTGACTTGTGTGGGTTCCTTCCTTTTGAATTTGTTCTTTGGTAGTTAGTATGTCATGTTGATTGACGCTGTTTCCGTTATCTGTCGATGGATTATTGTTTTTTTCTAAAGTTATCGTTTTTGATCGGGTTTTAATTGGATTTATTTGTGTTTTCTTTTCCATTGCTTATGTTTAATATGCATTGCAATTTACTCTTCTATTACCCAATACGGTGAATCGACAATAGAAACAATTGAAAACAAATATGAGCAGGCATATAAGTCAATCTTGTTTTTCGAGTTAGATTTTTCTTAGACAGTATCCGTTTTCGCGTGTTTTCGCTATGATATCACGAACTGAACTAACCAAAACTTCCAAAACTTAAAGTTGAAAAAATTTAAGTAGTCAAGTCGTAATTCGTAAGTTATCGAGTTCTCTGAAGCTCTGAAAAGTATTAAGCACACTGATAAATGGAAAATATGTTTTGATTTTCAATTTCTTATAGAAAGGAAATTGTTTTTGTTTTTCATCATCTCTTGCTATCGCATATATTCATAAAACTGCAGGTTATTCTTCAGCATGTTCACTTTCTTTAAAGGGTGATAATGGTATTTTTAATCTATTTTTACATTATGTGTGCACAGCGTGGTCGCTGTGGCGTAGTGGTAGTGCGTTGAACTGCTACGCAGAGTGTCTGGGGTTCGAATCTCGGCACAAGCAAAATCGAAAAAAGGTAGAAAAAATAATTTTTCTACACGGCACCACCTCTTGACAGGCAATGGCAAACCTACAAGAGTAAAAATTGCCTATGAAGAGCTTTTCACTGAGCCGTTCGGATTCGGCATTAAACTGTAGGTCCCTTCCATTCATGTACAAATATAACTCGCACAACATGAGTGGATACGAAAAGCTCCATGGGCTGTTGTGCCATTAAAAGTAAAGTAAAGTGCACGAGCTGAGATTAGAAATTGTTTATGTTTTTATCATCTGTTGCTGTTGATGTTGCATACATACATATATACATATGTATGTTATTTATGATACATATTTGTGCATAACAGTATACTTCGTGAAACTGATCATGCTTAAGCATACTCCTTTTCTTTAAAGGACATGGGTGATAATGGCATTTATAATGACTCCAGTGGAGTTTTTAAATATGATAAGGTGTACATTAACATGATGCGGGTTATTTTGTTTTCTCATAGAATTTACATAATTTTATTTAAATTATGTGTACACAAGCTGTGATTTATAGAAATTTTCTTTATATATTTCCGATCTCTTTATAAGACAGAAGTTTTTTTGACAATGGAAAGTAACAGAATAAACGATTTTCTCATCAAATTTAATTATATTATTCTCAACGAGAATAGGAGACAATTGCTAGATGTACAAGCTGACTTAGAAGCAAAGGAAAATATTGAACTTATTGTTTCCAAACATGGCAATCACCGTACAACTTGCCCTTGGTCAGTTAATAATGCTGTGGAAGGACCCGACACTTGCAGACGTCATATAAATGGAACTGGAAATGCTGAAAAACTTATGAAATTGTATTATAGGATAACAAGGAAAACTAATTTTAATTGATATAATAAATGAAAAATAAAAAATGTAGTAAAATATACATGGTTGTGTGTGGTATAACTTTTTATTTTTATGAAAGGAAATATATTTAACAATAGTAAAATGGTGGTTTAGGTTGACATGAAATATCTCCTGTGTTGCAAATTTCTAAATTATAAGCTTTTCCTCCATTTATTGTGGCTTCAGTGAATCGTTCAAGAAGAATTACACGAAACTCTGCAAGCTCCATTTCTAGCCTCATTCCATATGTTGTTTAGTTTTACGCACAACACCAATCACGGTATATGGGCGATTGTCATCCATATCTTTAATGGAAAGCAGATGCTTCTTATTTTTGCAGTTAAAATCTTCAATTGCGTTCAACATCATTACAAATTTGATATTACTATGCTAGTGGTTGCTGTGGCGTAGTGGTAGTGCGTTGGGTTGCTACGCAGAATGTCCGGGGTTCGAATCTCGTTACAGGCAAAATCAAAAAGTAGAAAAAATAATTTTTCTACACGGAACCACCTCTTGACAGGCAATGGCAAACCTACAAGAGTAAAAATTGCTTTGAAAAGCTTTTCACTTCGCCGTTCGGACTCGGCATTAAACAGTAGGTCCCTTCCATTCATGTACAAATATAACACGCACAACATGAGTGAAAGCGAAAAAGCTCGGCCTAGGCACTCCATGGGCTGTTGTGCCATTAAAAGTAAAGAAAGTAAAGTAAATGCTAGTTAGAAACTGAAGTTTGGATTCCTCCGCATAGAAATTTTATACAAATTTTTAAACTACATAAATTCTTTCAAAGACAAAACCATTAAAAAATTATTTTATATTCATCTTTTTCTGACGTACTATACGTAAAAGTATAAGCGATCTTTTCTAAGTGAATATATTTCCGTGCGTTAGAAAAAAATTAATTTTCACTTCAGTTGAAGATATTTTCCTTATAAATTACTCTTATATTTTAAGGGGTATTATAATGTATAGATAAATGAAAAATTACATGCACATTTTTTATAAGTATTTATTAATCTTTTATTTTGTAGGAGGTAAAATAATCATTAGTATTTTAGAGAATAGCGTTTATATTTATCCATGAATTATGTTATTTTGTGAATCCTAACCATTTCACAAATACCTTTTCTCCGTTGCGTTTTAAAACTTTTTCAACTAGATATAAGCTAGGATATTTTGTTTTCATTAATTCCATTTCATAAAATCCGCCTTTTATTACATTTCCTTTATAATCTTGTAATATGTATGTAATAGGGTTAGTGTTTTGTATTATCTAAATTTTAAAATTTTCAGAGGTCCAATTAGGTGTGTATCCTTTTTCAAATAAATGTTTATATTTACTTATTCTCACGTAATCACCAACACAGAATTTAGGTATATGAAATTTCTTCATGTTACTATAAACGGAGTTTAACAATAAATTTTCAACTGCAGAATCCACATTACGAGGTGGTATTTTTATTGTTCGATGAATTTTATTATCATAATTATTTACTAGAGACTTATATATATTTAACCACTGATAAGATCCATTAAAACTGAATTCTTTCCACATCATCCCTTTTAATGTTCTGTTGAGACGTTCTACGATCGAAGCATTAATATACTGTATGTCGAATAATGATTTATATTTGCATTTTTATTAAGTTTTTAAAATGTTTATTAAAGAATTCTTTTCCATCATCAGTGCAAATTCTGAAGTTTTCGTCCAGTATCCAATATGCTTCTAATTGCTGGTGTTTGAAAAGCAATCTATTACTGTTAAAAGATACCGATATCCTTTATTATATGATGAAAGATTTCCCATTTCAACTAAATCTGCTTGCCATAAGTCATCTATTCCTTTTATTATCACATTACGACGTTTAAAATGTTTACGAGCTTATTTGTGTAGCTCTTCGACTAATTGTCTTTTGCTCATGATTAAAATTTTGCTATTTTTCTTCGATGGAATATATAGTTTTCTAGTTCTAATACCTTGTCATCGAGATAATTTGTGTAGGTTAATAGTTTATTATCAATGAATTCTTCAAGGATTCCTTTCTATTGATTATGTTCTTGTCTAAGTGTTTGAAGTACTTCAGTTCGTAAACAATTCGTTACAATTTTGTGAACATAAATTAAATTGTTCGTCAACAAATTTTGTTGTTGTAGCATCATGTTATTGTATTGGTTCACCTAAATTCTGAATACATTTATATTTTAAATCAAAATTATCATCATTAGTTAAGTTGAATAACCACGTGGACCAATTGGTCCTCGCTCCTTATAGTTGTTCTTATTAGAAACTTATTTACACTCATCGGAAAAATTACATATATATTTAAAATGTAGATTAATTTATGTTATAATTTCTTATTCTTTCAGTTCTTCGATAATAGAATTTATTTCATTATTATGATTATTGTGTCCAGCATGTTTTGATGATATTAGAAGACGTATCCTATCAACTAACTCATTAACATCATTCCAATACATATAGTTAACTTTTTTTTTATTTAATTGCATTAAACCGCTTCCTTCATGATATTCCTTAGATTGATTATTTATAAGATTTTTGATAATATTTTGATACTTAGGTGATCGTGTACCTCTGTTTTGTTCCTCATTATTATAATTACGCTTATGTGTCTAATAATATTTTTTTGTAAATATTTAAATCATCATTAACATATTCTGTAGGAGTTTTATAAAATAATAGTTGATATAATTCTGGTGTTAGATACCACTTTTTATTATTTATACGAATCTCATCATCATTTAGAAGGAATGAAGCATTTCCAATTCTCCATATACCGTCACTGTCCTTATGTGGTCCAAACACATGGTCAAGCTCATTTTTATCTGCTAATTGACTTAAATTATGCAGTTGATTGGCAGAAACATTTAATTCATCGTGTTTATATGGTTGATTAGGCGTTGCAAAAGTGTCGTCAAATACTTTAAGCGACTTTAAGCGAAAAACACAAACAATTTCCTTTCTATACGAAACTAAAACTCAAAAAATATTTTCCATTTATGCTTGTTCGTTATTTCTGTTCTGCTGGTTTCTATTCAAACAATCCATATAAAATTTGACACCGATTTCTGTGATTACCATTTATATTTGCGGAAAAATAGAAATTATCCACCAATTCCACACTCCTCTTATCTCATCCTCACATTCCTCATTCCACAATCCTCATTCCTCATTCCTCACCTCTTATCTCATCCTCACATTCCTCGTCCTCACATTCCTCATTCCTCATTCCCCCGATCCCCATTCCCTACCTCTTATCTCATCCTCACATTCCTCATTCCCCCGATCACCATTCCCCATTCCTCATTCCCCTGTGCCAGAATATACATATCCCTAATACTCATCTTCCCACCTTCAAAATAAATCCCATGGCTTTTAAACGTTGAGAAATGCATTGTTGTATCACATTTAATTGTTCTGCAAGTTTTTCTCGCATTTGAACATCATCTTCATCGAGTAAAGCTAGCAAATCGGCATCTTCAAACTTTTTCAGTGGTCTTCCACGTTCTTCGTTTCTCACATCAAAATCGACACTTTTAAACTTAGTGCACTACTCGTAGCACTGTGTTTTGCCTAGAGCATGCTTCCACACGCATTTGATTAGATTCCAAAGCAGATTTCTTCAATTGGAAACAGATAATCAATGATGTCCGCATATCTTAGTTTGAAGCACAAAATTCGACATTTTTACGAACGAAAAAAAAAAATGTTTTTGTATGAAACTTGATTGTTTATGTCCCATTCATGTACAAATATAACACGCACAACACGAGTGGATGCGAAAAGCTCGGCCTTTGGCGCTTCATGCGGTCATAGTCGACACTGATAAACTGAAGTTCATTGTGGTAAAGGCATGACAATTGTGTGTGATTGCATTCCCTCTCTCATTCTCCCACCTTCTTCCTTCTATTCAACACAATTCTCTGCTTTTATAGGGGAACACCCTGTGTGTCGAATGTATAAATAAAACAAAATAAAAATAAAAACTGAATTTTGTTGACAGAACTAAATGCGAAGAAATGGCGGCAATGATTTGGGTTGACAGAGCGTATAGTTTTAACTAGCGACACAGAGATGTCATTACTTTTTTCATACTTGTTGACCTGGTATATTGGTTGACTGTTGGGGCACAAGTATGCTTCTTCTTTTAATTTCGTGCAGGATTGTAAAACCTCCATATTGACTAGAAGGTACTTGCCACGATACAAAGTAATGGCGTTGTTGGTCTGATGGCCACCATAGTGTTATTCACCCAGATGGGAATGGGGATCAACCGGTATAATTCTAACTGATCTGGTCCAGTTAATGAGACTGTTATTTTAAAAAAGTTTTTTCTTGATGCCACACTTGACTGTCATTATCTTGTAGATTGACAGAAGATTTCCGTAATAACCAGGAATATGGCATCATTAAAATTGGTTACAAAAATTGTGTTCTCTTTAATGTAGTCAACAACAACTGCCTTGTTTGTTTTGTAAGTACAGTTGGCGTGACCCCCCTTAAGCAGCTTGACTATGCAGTCTTCTTCAGATAGTTTTTGCACTGACTTTTCTTCGCACACCGTTGTATTGCCCATTGAGAGGCAATTGCTGATTATGCCGTAGGTCTCCCGGTGTTTGATCAGCAACTGTGCAACTTCTAGATCGACCTGCTTGTCATCTTTGATAGATGCCCTTGCTATTAGTAGGTTGTACTCTTCAATCCTTACTTTGGGCATAGAGAGGATGTAAAGCAATACAGTACCATTGGTGTTTATGGTTTACCATACTCAAAGGCTTGGACCTCGTTTGCATAAGGCAGCGTTTCGATTTCGCTCACGACCTGATTTATTTCTTCTTTATCAAGGAGGTTCGTATTGACGATTCCACCTTTGGCCATTTGGCAGTCACGTATAATTTCGTCAATTTCTTTTTTGATTACCAACATTTCATTTAGCACGTCCTGCGCAAACTTTCCAGTGCTTGTGGATTTGATTTCATTGTTGAACCTTTCTAGTATGGAGTTCATTTTTCCAATTACGTCTTGCGTTACAACAAAATGTTTGTCGTTTACTTTATATTGGTGGTTGTTGTTGTTGATGATACGCTGGTGACTTTGAAAGATCTCGTCCCAATCTTTGTACTCGAGGATATGCATGCCTTGCACTGTTGCTAATACTTAGGATAAGTCTGAAACTATAATTTTAAGTCTACCTCTAAAAGGAAAGTGTGTATCATAATTATAATTATATTTCTTAAAAATACCTGCCTATGCTCGTACAAGGCTAATTTTTTGATTAATTTTCGTTTTTTAATTCATGTAATTTTGAATTTTTCTTACATTTCTAATTTTTTTTTTTTTTTTATTTTTTATTTTTTTTGTTCCTACGAGGGACTTAGTACTTTTAGTACTTTTCTAGAATTTGTCCCACATTTTCACGTGGATTCCTATGGGCTCTATGAAGCTCGTCTTCTATTATCTGGCAAATTCTTTCTTCATTTGCCACATGCTCCACAAGTCTTTGCGTGACACGGATTTTATACCGCGTAAAATATTTAATATAGACGTTTTGCAAGAGCTGCAGGTGAGATTCAGGGGCTTTAATACCATTAATTACTGAAGGATTCAGAAATTTTTTTAGTGGCGGTTATACTCCGGATGTGGCTGTTCTGAGCAATGTAAGTTTTTGCCTAGCTTAATTACTAACTGATTTCTGAAAACATTGAGAGGTGCCTCTACGTGTGGGATTAAATCGGTGGCATCTTGTTCTGCACTATTCATTGTACCTACAGAGTTACTTGTTTCTGTATAGTATGAGAGTCTGAGAGATGATTCACCTGAGTGTTGAGCCTAGACAGAGCATCAGCAACTAAGTTTGATTTACCAGGTTTGTAAATCAACTCGTAATTATACTCCTCAATGCGAGCCTTCCACCTCTTCAGCTTTGGATTGAAATTTCTATTTCCCAATGCAAAAGTGAGTGGTTGATGGTTTGTATAAATCCGTATTTTTTTGGATTCGTAGAGATACGACCGTAAATTATCGAGGGCGATTGCTAGCATTTCTTTCTCATTAGTTGCCTAATTTTCCTCGGTTCTATTAATGGAACGGGAAATGAATGCAATTGGTGTGTCTTTTCCTGCCACATCTTGTGAGAGAACAGCCCCAATAGCATAATTAGAGGCATCAGTGGTTAAGCTGAATGGCTTTTCGAAATCAGGGAATGCAAGGACTTCAGATGATACAAGAAGCTTTTTCAGATCCTTAAAAGCTTCAAGGGCTTCTTCGCCGAATTTGATAGGAACCTTTCTGGATACATTTACTTTAACTTGAACATTCTCCCCTCGCGTTAGATTTGTAAGTGGTTTCGCCACCTTGGCATAATCCCTAATAATTTTTCTGTAATACGAAGTCATTCCTAAAAATCCTTTGAGTTCCCTCAAATTTTCTGGGGGCAAGATCTCTTCTATTGCGCCAACTTTTGTTGCATCCTGGTTTTATTCCCTGCGGCGTAATTAAATAACCCAAAAATTCGACTTCAGTCCTCATAAAATGTGTTTTTTCAAGATTAACCTTGAGGTTTGCCTCAAGCAATTGTGAGAATATTGTTTCGATGTTCCTCAAGTGATCCTCTTTATTCCCACTAAACACTATTATATCGTCTATACATACAATGAATTCTTTCAAAACGTCGTCTATCATTCTTTGAAAAATTGCAGGAGCATTCTTCAATCCAAATGGATCCATTCATGGAACGCTGTTTTCGGAATATCTGAAATTTTCATTGGAATTTGGTGGAACCCCGATGTAAGGTCTAAAGTGGTAAAGTATTTAGCTTTGCCCAAACTAGCAAGTGTGGAATTAATGTCAGGAATTGGATAAGTGTCTGGAGTTGTTACTGAATTTAAGCGTCTAAAATCTACGACCATGCGGTATTGTTTCTCCCTTTTGGGCTTTGGTTTTTTTGGAACAATCCATATGGGAGAATTATAAGGACTTTTTGAAGGACGGATGATACCTTCGTTCAAAAGTTCATTTATTTGATTCTCTACTTTGGTTCTCATACACGCAGGATAAGGGTAGCTCTTAGTATATATAGGTTGATCAGTGGTTGTCTTAATTTCGGCCCTAACAGCTGTGTGAATTTCCTCATAGCCATCAATTGGCCCAAAATGGTGTTTTATATTTTTCTAATAAGTTTTCAGTACTAGCCCTCGCATTGTTGAACAGATTACCGTTGACGACGTAATTTACTTCTGTTGAGAACTTTCGAATAGTGGAATTTTTATGTCAGATTTTAAAATTAATAAATTCTCTCTGCGATCTATTATCGCTTCAAGTTGTTTTAAAGTGTCGTCTCCAATGACGCCATCGAAGGATTCAAGTCCCGGCAATACATAGAATGTTAATAAAGAGTCATTGCCAATTTCTTTAAAGAATCTTCCCTTAACCTCATTTTTAATGGGAATACGGCCGTCAGCCGATTGAAAAGAAAACGGGTTTTTTATTTTTGAATAATTTTTTGTTACGGTAGGACTTATAAAATTTTTATTGGCTCCCGCGTCCACTAGGAATTTTAGCACGGTGCCTTCTTTCGTTATATATTTTATGTAAGGAACGCTGGATAGGCTCCTACCATTAAATTTACTTGGTCTTCCATATTACTTTCGGCCACTTTGCCGTAGACAGCCTCCAATCCTTCTTCAGGAGTGTGACGCGACTCGTTTACTGTCTCGGTGTTGTAGAGACGCTGGTGTTGGGGATGGTAATTGTCCGAATTCGCCGCCCTTTTGAAGGGGTTATTTCCGTGTAGCCTGTTCATATAGTTAACCCGTCGGGTTTGAACCGTTTCGTCGGTGTCCATTCTTTCCGACGGTTTTGGAACGTTCGGCAGTCGAGAAGCAAATCACAGATTAAAATTTCCTCTTGCCCTGAAATTTGAGAAGGAAGCATTAAATCTTCTAGGGGGTAGTGTAGGTGGCCTGTTGCCTACTCCAGACATTTGGTTAACTGGTATTGTTACCGTATTGTGTGTTGTTACAACGTGTATTGGGTGTTTCCGAAAATTCAAGTTTTGAATATCCAGGCACGCCGTATACGCTTCCGGAAGTGTCTTTGGCTTTTGTACTATCAACATTCTGGACAGATCGCTATCGAGCCCCGAATAAAAACATCTACATCCTACTTATATGTTTCAATTAAGGCATCAACCGTTTCTGTGGAGTATCTCTCCGTTTTTTATTTGTTTATTATCAGAGAAAACTGATGATTAACAGTTGCATAAAACGCATCCAATTTGGATACCCCCTGTGTAAGCTGGCTCAGCTGGTGTTCCAGCGTTCTTATATCCCTCTTATCAGCGTAATGAAGAGATAAACATTTCTTCATAGAAGAGCAATCGTCTTCAAAAATATTGTAAGAGATCAAGGCGGTATCGGCACTACCCCTAATTTTTCCGCGGATACTTTGTAAGATTGCCCTATAAATCGGTTTATCCCGAACAATTTCGTAATCCTTAAGGATACCCTCCACAGAATACATATTGTGCTGGGTTCCCTTCAAAAATTTGAAGTTCCTTAACACTATCTGGAAGCCTGCACATTTCTTTTAATTCCGCTTCCGTGGAATATTTCTGGTGCCACCGCCACCGCTTGACACGAGCGTTCCAGCAGGCAAAGTCACCTCTCAGTTTGCCGCATTTTGCACTAACTGCACCGGTCAATTCTGTAACTGTTTTTTGAAGTGACTCCATAACAAAATATTTTTAGAATTTCTGTTTTCAGAAAAGGTATAAACCAATAATAGAATTTTTACGCTTAGAGCCCTTCTATTCACTAAAAATTTTTTCTTTTTAAATATGTGTTGGTCACACTGATTGCACATAAAATTAGGCCCTTTTTATCCAGGACTTGCACATAATATTTTTAAACAATTTTTTTCTTATAGTATTAGTTTTACTTACATTTAAATTGCATTCATCTTGTATGAGCTTCAATACATATATCAAATTTCGACACTGGATTTTTTTGTTTTGTTCGCTGTTTAGTGCTCTTTTATTTTTTAGCCTTTCACTTTTGTCCAAAAAAGCTTTACAAATAATTTTACCGCACACGGTTTTTTATTTTATTTTTTTCTGAAACAAAAAGGATAAAAATAAATTTTTTTCATTTCTTTTGAAACCGGTCACGGAAGGTCTGTGTTATCCTTTTTAGTTGTCCGCGTTTATTCTTGTGGACAACCTACTAAGGTACAGGTTATCTTCACTGGCGTTAGGTAAACCTTTTGCGATCTCCGGTGTGTTCTCATGGGTACACAGGAATTTTCACATTCGCGTCAACACTTCACTGTGTTCTCATGGGGACAGTGTTCGTAGTGACAGTGAATATAGCCTGGAATTACTTTTAAGCACTTCGCAGACCGGTCCCTGCTCGGTCGCCAGTTAACGAGGACGAGTCCCTCGACCTTTGTCGACCTGTGGTCCCTCGACCTGTGGTCGCTGTGGTGTAGTGGTAGTGTGTTGGACTGCTACGCAGAGTGTCCGGGGTTCGAATCTCGGCACAGGCAAAAACAAAAAGTAGAAAAAAATTTTCTACACGGCACCACCTCTTGGCAGGCAATGGCAAACCTACAAGAGTAAAAATTGCTATGAAAAGCTTTTCACTTCGCCGTTCGGATTCGGCATTAAACTGTAGGTCCCTTCCATTCATGTACAAATATATCACGCACAACATGAGTGGACGCGAAAAGCTCGGCCTTGGCCCTCCATGGGCTGTTGTGCCATTAAAAGTAAAGTAAAGTAAGTCCATCGACCTTAACAAATATAATTTCCCGAGCGAACACTTGCTCGGATTCAAAAGACAAAACTTCAATTTAAACTTATTTTATTGGTTTAAGTTGTAGCTACACTTAAACTTCAACTAACTTACTAGCTAACAAGTTAGATGTTCTTATACTAATTAAATGCTGAGGTCAGCGGTCCCACGGTGAGATTTGACACCTCCTAAATGCAGCATATGCACTTAAAGCTTCCACGCGTATACGGCCTGCATATTAGTTTTTGTTGTGATATGCAGCGTATGCACTTGAAGGTTACACGCGCACAAGGCTTGCATATAAGTTGTCGTTGGATGGGGGGTTGTAACTTTGATAATGGATGATTGCACCCTTTCAATATGAGAATCTTGTTGGTCAGCATGAATCCGGTTTGCAATTTCGGTGAAACTTTTTTCGACCTTTTTAAAAGTCTTTTGGGCAGCTATCTGATCGCGCTTGATGATGTTGGCTGTGGCATCAATAATTGATGTTTGTTCCTTTGCTAACTCTGCTAAGTGATGTTCGGCTGTAATTGTTTCTGACATGTCGCTTGCGTATTCCAAGTCCAACAATGAGTCCGAATAATGAGTTAGCCACGTTTCCAACAAAATTAGTTGCTCCTCTCCTTTAGCGATGAAGGGTCAGTTAACTGTTGTTCAAGACTAATTCTGTGTTGGTGTATCGAAATTGTGTGACCAAATCTTCACACCAAGATTTTTGTTGCAATTGTGAGCATATGTGCTGCATGGTGTCGGTACCGTAGCTGGATTTCAGTAAGCAATGGTGTGAGGTCATAGTAAATAACCGATTTGTAGTTTACATTCCAAAGCGAGTGGTCGTGTGAAATAACTCTCGCCGTGCAGTGTCATTGTTTATATTTTACAAACTATAAGAATCGTGGAGTAGCGGTACTCCTTGAGTAACACCAATAAGTTGCAAAAAACAAAAAATAAATATTATATACTATATACACTATATACTGTCAAGTTCTTGTGAACAAGAAAATAAAACGAATGGAAGACGATGATGATTCGGCTGTCGATTGGCAGCAAGTCACTCCTATTCAAAACAAACGGCATAACTACCTATTCAATAAACGGCATAACTACGACTCTCCAATGCTATTAAGAAAAATTACAATTAAAAAAAATAATGATGCACAATGATGAAGAGCAACCTAACGTTGATAACGGCAGTCAATCTATCTTGGAAAATACACCTGACAATTATGATATAGCAAGGGAAGGTTATACGTCTCCGAAGCCTCCACCCATAATTATACCTGATGTTAAAGATAAGTAGAATGATTAAAGACTTGACTAGTATTGTTACCGTAAGTAAATTTAGCTACAAAGTTCAGTTTGATGAACAAATAAGAGTAATGATTAAATCAGTCAATAAGTACAGAACTTTAATCAAGTATTTAAAAACTAAGAAATCCAAGTTCTACTCTTTCCAATTAAAAGATGAGCGAGCATTTAGAGAAGTACTTAAGCATCTTCACTACTCAACTCCAATTAATCTAATAAAAACTAAAATTGAATAGTTAATCCATACAATTAGAAATATTAGTAACATCCGTAGTCGTGTAACCAAAGGACCTTTTGATATGTTTTTTATTGATATCGAACATAGTAACACAAGCGCAGAAATATATAATGTAAGAGCTATTAGTAATGCTATTGTTAAAGTTGAGCCTCCACGAAAAACGTCGGACATTGTCCAATGCTGTATGTGCCAGCAATTTGGGCACACGAAAGCCTATTGTCAAAAGAACTTCAGGTGTTATAAATGTGAGTTAAACCGTTCAACAGCCGACTGCTCAAAAAAGCAAGACTCTCCCGCTCAATCTGCCAACTGCCTGCAAAATCATGCCGCGAGCTACAAAGGATGTAAGATTTACCAAGAACTTGTTACCAAAAGACATCCAACAATCAGGAAAACTGAAGTATGTGTAACAAATCCAACTATTACCACTAAACGTTCACATGGATAGGCAAAATGGTAATTCAAACAACCAACATGCTCAAATTCTGCGACAAGATGCAACACCACAAAATTATGATCCATTTAAGAAAATTGAATTACTACTTGAAAAACAGTATGAATTAACTAATAATTTTTTGTCGCTGATGACTAAACTTATAACCAAACTATGCAATTAGGTCTTAAAATTGCAATATGGAATGCTAATGTCATTTCGAATCATACAGAAGAGTTAAAAATATTTCTTAGCACCAATACTATCGACATATTACTAGCTTCTGTAACCCACAAGAAATTATTTTAAAATTAGTGGATATGACTTAATTACTGCAAATCATCCACACAATAAGGATCATGGAGGTTCTGCAATATTGATTCCTACAAGCTGCATGCATATGTGCAATCTATTTTCCTCCGCGATACAATCTTAAAAGTCAAGATTCCCAAAATTTTCTCAACAAATTAGGTCACAAATTTTTAGTCGGCGGAGAGACTTCGAATACCCGTGGTGGGGTTAAAGGAATACTAATCCAAAAGGATCAGAATTATCTAAATGCATCACAACGAAAAAATACTCAGTACTATCTACAGGAAAGCCCACATACTGGCCCACTGATCCACGAAAAATACCAGACTTACTGGATTTCGTCATTTATACTCGTTTACTCTCTAACCACTTATCTATTAAGGATAGCCAGAATTTAAGTTCCAACCATTCTGCTGGTAGTTAACTATAGTGGAAGTATTCAGACATCCTCAAAAGTGTACAGAGTGCTGACATCAAAAACCAATATAAAAGGGTTTCAAATGTGGCTAGATAACAATATAAATTTTGATGTTTCACTAAAGTCTGGGACAGAGATTGGTGAAGCCGTCGAATACCTGACGCAAATAATACACGAAGCTTCATATCTTTTTACACCACATAATGAAATAGCCCAAAATAGAGCCGCAAAACATGCAGATGTAAGACCTCTAATTATCCGAAAGCGCAAATTAAGAAAACTATGGCAGCAAACTAGAAGCCCTAGGGATAATCTTCGGTACAATCAAGAAGTCAAAGAGCTCAAACAACTCCTAAAAGATCTAAAAAGCTTTAGCGCAAGCCTGTCATAATGTCACCGTGATTGGCACAATGGCGAACGTGTACAAGGGCAGCGCCAAATACAATTATATATGTACAACTTGATGTGCCCAGCTTCGATCCGGCTTTCATTATTGAAGCGATAAAAAATCCACAACCAATTTATAAGCAATACAAATCACTGATGCAACAATTTATGCGGGAGCACAGGAGAATGACTTCGATCTGGTGATTTTGGGCTATTTTATAAATGATTTCCATATGGGATTGGCGGCGCATTTTCACTGTCCCCTCATTATTTCATCTACTGTGCAGCTGATATTCGCAAAAAATCGAATGGTCGGAAATTCCCATCAAATTTCGTATGTTCCCACACTCTTGAGTGGTCGACAACAACCGATGGGATTTATGGAGCGATTAAAGAATTTTCTCATTTCAATGTTTGAATATTATCCATTAGAGACTATTGTCCGTGAACATATGCAGATGTATTATGAATACAATTTTCCACCCAATCGTTATCCAACACTTGATTCCATGCGTAAAAACGTTTCACTATATAATCAATAACCAATAATCATTTCACTCAAGGTCCCGTGCGTCCTATTGTCCCGCCTATCGTTGAAATAGGTGGTATACAAATTCAAGAACAACCAAATCCACTCCCCGTAGACATCGCAGAAATGCTCGACAGTGCTAAAGAACAAGGAGCAATATTCTTTAGTTTAGGCACTAATATACAGGTAAAAATCTGTCAAAAGACAAAGCTAAAATTATGTTCAATGTACTCTCAAAACTGCCGTATAAGGTGCTGCAGAAATGGGAAGATACCGATTTCCCTGGTATATCATCCAATATTATGTACAACAGTTGGTTTCCACAAAATGATATTTAAGCCCATGCGTATACAAAACTTTTCATAACGTACGGTGGCCAGGGAAGTGTTGTGAAAGCCCAATGCCACGGAGTCCCCATGATGGGTATTCCATTATTTGGTAATCAGCCATCGAACATGGCAAATGTAGAACGTGCCGGTTATGGTCGCTCAGTGGATTATAAAGAGTTGACGGAGGAAAGTTTTAGAGAAGTACTGCTTGAAGTAACCGGAAATCCCAAATATGCGGAGGCAGTTAAGAAATTCTCACAATTATACGTTATCGCCAGAACATCAGTTTGGTTTCGGGCGCTCACATGGAACTCCCGAACTGTGTTACCGCGTTGTCAAAACGATAACAGATGCTCTTGAGTGCAAATAATATTGCACAGGTGTGTTTTTGGATGTACAAAAAGCATTCGACAAAGTGTAACATGACGGGCTTTTATATAAAATTAAAAAAGTTCTCCCAGCTCCGTACTTCATGTTATTGAAATCATACATTAGCAATAGATATTTCTACGTTAAAGACCAAGATGAAATGTCAAAAATTCATTTAAGTAAAGCTGGTGTGCCACAGGAAGCGTGCTTGGACCTGTGCTATATACCATCTATACCTATGATAAGCCAGTTTTAGATGATGTGCTAGTAGCCACATATGCCGACGACACAGCGATTATCGCCTCCAGTGCTGACCCTTCAGAAACATTCAAAGCGTTTGAACACTCCTGTTGCGGTTTTTACGTCGGCAACTCTGATCAAATTGTCATCGCCCATGTACACATTGACAATTCTTCCCAGCGGCCATTGCATTACCGGTAGTTTATCTTCTTTACAATGACTATGTCTCCTATTTGGATGTTTGCAGAGGGTGTTTTCCATTTATGCCGCTGTTGCAGCTCACTCAGATACTCATGACATCACCTCGAATTCTCGTTTTATTTGAGCAATATTTCTTATTTTTTTATTTTATTTTTATTTATACATTCAACACACAGGGTGTACCCCTACGAATGCAAAGCATTGTGTTGAATGGAAGGAAGATTGATAAGTGGAAGGAAAAGGAGGGATAATGTGAGAGAGAATGCAATCACACGGGACACCGCTAAAGAGAAAGGCAGCCATTGTGGCAAGTGTTATGCCTTTACCACAATGAACTTCAGTTTATCAGCATCGACTATGACCGCATGTAGCGCCAAAGGCCGAGCTTTTCGCATCCACTCATGTTGTGCGTGTTATATTTGTACATGAACAGTTTTATGTCGAATCCGAACGGCGAAGTGAAAAGCATTTCATAGGCAATTTTTACTCTTGCAGGTTTGCCTTTGCCTGCCAAGAGGTGGTGCCGTGTATATATTTTGTTGTTGTTGCTTTTTATTACTTTATTTTGCCTGTGCCGAGATTCGAACCCCTGACACTCTGCGTAACAGTCCAACGCACTACCGCTACGCTACAGCGACCATTGCCTTCCATCGTACTGAGAGTGTTGAATTTGGAGCTACAGCTCTGCTGTCGACTTGTGCTGTTAGCGGCTCACCAATCAAAAAATGTCCAGGAGTTAGAGCTGATAAGTCGCTTAGGTCATCTGACATCGGAGTAATTGCCCTTGAGTTCAGAATAGCTTCGATTTCAGTAATGATCATACCCAGTTCTTCTTGTGTAAGCGATGACGTTGACACACTGCGGATTAATAGGCGTTTTGCAGCCTTCACTGCTGCTTCCCATAGTCCTCCGAAATGTTGCGCCCGAGGAGGAATGAAATGGAACTCTATGCCCTTATTGTTAAATGCTGTTGTAATTTTCATAGAGCTGTCAGCTGCCTGAATTGTCTCCCTTAGCTCAACATTGTCGCAGTATAGTTTCTTAATGTGACCAAGACAACATATAAATCTCCTTAGGGATCCTATGAACGTTTCCGTGGTGAGATCGGTGACCAATTCCAGGTGTACCGCCTTTGTTGCAAAGAAAAGACGGCAATGTACGCCTTGGTGGATCGTTTTCCTCTTATCCTGTAGTGCACCCAAAATGGTCCACAGAAGTCCACACCAGTATTTATGAATGTCGTTTCTGGGGTGACCCTGGTTGCTGGTAAGTGCATCTTACACAACCGTGCACTATCGTTAGTATTTGCAAGTATTTTTCCTTTTATGATCCAGGACCGTTGTCTGGAGCCTGTGGTCCACACTGAAGATTTTCTTCGTGGACCCTCACCAATATTAATTTTGTGAGTGGATCGTTGTGTGGCAGCAACATCGGGTGTTTGCATCATACGACAAACTCGAGCCGACCACCAATCCGCACTATCCCCTTATTATCGAGAAACGTTGATAAGCTGTTTAGCGGGTGTGAATGACTGAGTAAATTTTTCGCTTTCAGCTGCTTGATTTCCTCTTTGAAGTTAACAGCTTGAATTGAATTTATTATTGTGGTTAGGGCATCATCCAATTCTTGAGATGTTAATGATATTTGAAGTGATCGTGCTTCCCTCAAAACGTAAGCTACAGTTATTTGCCGATACTTAAATGAATTTTTATTTGGTATATTCGGTATGAACTCATCGCTGCTTGAAACTGTCACCATTGAGATTACTTGTGCCTGTTTCTTTTCCAATACAATTGATATAATAAGTTGTGCTGAGAATTGTGCAGGCCATAACTCCTGTTTTCCATGTAAGAACATTGGTCCTGGAAACCATAGCGTGCATGAAGCTAGTATTTTTGCAGTCAACCCTCTTGACAGTACATCTGCTGGTTCGTCGTTTGATCCAACATGTCGCCATTGGCCAGGAGAGGTTGATGTTTGAATTGCGGCTCCGATAGTGCTTCGTCCCACGTTACCTTCAGTAGCAATAACTGCTGAATGAACATCTTTACCTTGACGATTACCGGAGCCAAAATTCCGAGTGGGTCGAATAACCTTGCCAGGTCAGACGTGACGGTCCTCTTTGTTACCACAGTGACTGAATACAATTTTACTTTGACAAAAAACTTAACTGAAAACAGTCTTTGGTAACCACATTAGTCCGAGTATTTGTATTGAGTCGATGCTGTCGTCGCTGAAGTCCAGATTCACTTCCTTGTCGCCGTGAATTATGTTGTGGAGAAGCTGAGGGTTATTTGCAGACCACTTGCGCAGAATAAAGCCATGTTTCTTTAAGATATGAATAAGCTGTCGCTGAGTTTCAATGACTGTTACCGAACTGTCTGAGCCACCCAGCTCATCATCGATGTAAAAATTATCCTGGAGAAATCGTGCTCTTAATGGATAATTAATGACGTTTTCGCCAACAACACGCTGCAGACATTTGGTTGCGAGATAGGAAGCCGCACGTGTTCCATAAGTTACTGTGATGAGTTGATAGTACTTCACCGGTGCCGTTGGTTCTTTCCTCCAACTAATGATCTGATATCGTTGATCATCGGAATGAATCAATACTTGTCTACACATTTTTTCAATATCGGTGGTAAAGACAAACCGAGGCAGCCGAAAGCGAAGAAGAATTGAATAAAGCTCGCTCTCGCTGTTGGTCCTTTGTACATAAAATCATTTAATGATTGGCCTGACGAAGTTGTTGCCGACGCATCACAAAGGCTACACGCAGTTTGGTTGTGGTGCTGTCTGATTTTAGCACGCAATGGTGAGCGATGAAATAATTAGGGGACATTACGGAATCGGTATCTACTTCCTTCATATGTTACAACCTTTCGTATTCTTCCATGAATTGGATGTATTGATTTCGCATTTCTTAATTTTTTAGCAGTCTACGTTCTGTTGTAGGTCATGTATCTTGATTCCCCACAAGGCAGAAGTGTTTTTCAGACAAGGAAGTGATACGATGAAGCGACCCTCTTCATTTTTGCGAACATTGTGAGCAAAATGAGACTCGCATTGCTTCTCTGCTGGTGATAGCCTTTTGCCACTAGTTTCTACTTCATTTTCCAAAGCCGCTCTACTACGTCTTGCAGTAATGCATTCATGTCATTGGGTTCTGCTCCCAGTACTGCACATGTGAATGCATCTGATGAATCTTGACTCCAACAATATAGAGCTGACATCACCGCTATACAGGAAATGCGATGGACGGGACAGGGTTGCTCCAAAAGAGCATCCTGTGATATCTACTACAGCTGTCATGCGTCGAGACACGAATTTGGTGCTGGATTTGTGGTTGGGAATAGATTGCGTCGTCTAGTCTTGAGGTTCACGGCCGTGAACGAGCGCCTAGGCACTATCCGCATCAAGGCAAAATTCTTCAAAATCGGCCTAATTTGTGTCCATGCCCCGACGGATGAGCAGGATGAAACGATCAAAGATGAGCTCCTCGACAAAACTTATGAGCATTGCCCCCGCCACGATGTTAAAATCGAGTTAGGCGACTTTAATGCCAAGGTGGGCAAGGAGAGTCTCTTTGGTCCGACGATCGGAAAATTCAGTCTCCACGACGAAGCCACCGATAACGGTATGAGACTGAGACTTCGCCGCCTCACGAAACATGATAGTTAAGTAGCACCAGATTCCAACATAAAGATATCCATAAGGCCACTTGGCTGTCCCCTCATCAAAACACACGAAACCAGATTGATCACGATGTGATCGACGGAAGGCACGCTTCCAATGTACTAGACGTACGCACAATACGTGGTGCAAACATCGACTCAGACCACTACTTGGTTGCAACCAAGGTCTGCACACGTATATGTGTAGCAAATCGCGTACGAATAGGTACAAAGAAAAAGATGAATGTCGAAAAGCTGCAATCACAACAGACAGGTAAAGTCTTTGCCAACCAACTTGCACTCCTCCTTTCGCAAAACACCCCTCAACTTGATGATATATGCGCGCAATGGACACACATTTCCCGCTCCATGCGTACGGCTGCCGAAGAGGTGCTAGGCTACCACCGTCGACGGAGAAATATGTGGTACGACCAAGAGTGTCGCGATGGTACTGAAGCCAAAAACGCAGTCTACAGAGCCACCCTGCAGTCAGTTGCAACGCGAGCTGCTAAGGAGCGATACAGAAAGTTGAGGAGGGAGGAGAAACGTCTTTTCAGGCGCAAGAAAAGAGATGAAGAAAGACGCGACTTTCAATGATATCGAAATGTTGCGGGACAGGAACGAAGTCCGAAAATTCTTTGAAAGAATAAGACGCCTGACTGATGGTTTGAAGACCGGGGCCTCTTCCTACAAGGATGAAGATGGAAATCTGGTGACAGATATCCAGGGCATAATGAGATTATGGAGGGAGCACTTTTCGCAGCTGCTTAATGGTGATAAGGCTGCAGGTGCAGATGGTCTGCCTGCTGAGTTGTCTAAGACCGGAGGCGAAAAGCTCAAAAAACGCGTGCATGAGCTTCTATGCAGAATATGGTCGGATGAAAGCGTACTCTGCCCAATTCGTAACAAAGGTGATTCCACAATCTGCGCCAACTACCGTGGGATAAGCTTTCTTAATATTGCATATAAGTACTGTGAGAAAGACTGAAGCCCATCCTCAACAAACTGGACCTTATCTGTGTGGCTTCAGGCCTGGTAAATCCACCATCGACCAGATATTCACACTACGCCAAATCCTGGGAAAGACCCGAGAAAAACAGATCGACACCCATAATCTAAGTATTTGTCGATTATAAAGCCTCCTTCGACAGCACGATTAGGGATCACTTGTACGCCGCAATGTCTGATTTTGGTATCCCTGCAAAGCTCATTCGTCTTTGCAAAATGACACTGACCAACACCACCAGCGCAGTGAAAATTGGGACAGACCTCTCCGCACCATTTGATACCAAAAGAGGTTTCAGACAAGGTGACTCCCTATCGTGCGACTTCTTTAACCTTATACTGGAAAAAATAATTCAACCTGCGAACATCGACATCTCTGGCACTATCTTATACAACAGTGTCATGCCGCTAGCATACGCTGATGATATTGACATCATTGGCAAAAACGCTCGAGCAGTCAGTGCAGCATTCTACAACCTGGAAAGGGAGTCTCGTCGAGTGGGTCTAGTGCTGAACGAGGACAAAACGAAATACCTTGTGTAAACAAACAAAGAGTCACGGCGTCTTGGACAAAATGTCACTGTTGACAACTATACTTTTGAAGTCGTCAAAGATTTCGTATATCTAGGATCCAGCATAAACACCAACAATAATGTCAGCCTTGAGATCAAGCGGAGACTAACTCTTGCCAACAGGTGTTACTACGGGCTCAGTAGGCAATTGAGAAGTAGAGCCCTCTTTCGACCGACGAAAATAACGCTCTATAAGTCCCTCATCCTTCCCGACCTAATGTATGGCGCAGAGACGTGGACATTGAAGGGGACGTCCTAATCTCCGTTGGAAAGACCAGGTGCAGGGCAACCTGACTGCACTTGGCCTTATCAACTGGCGCCAGCGCGCAGATAGCAGAGGCGACTGGCGAAATTTTGTAGAGGCGGCCAAGACCGATCATCGGTTGTAGTGCCAGCTAAGTAAGTAAGGAAGATCATTTGCAAGCGCAATTTTGCCGATCGCTATTAGCTTAAAATAAAACTCTCAGGAATGTGTTTTTTGCAGTTGATGTGACTGCAGCGTTGGAGCCAGTTGCCTTGACTTCGGCAGCTGGTGCGTTAGCTTGGCTTATGGACTGATATGGCCATGAAGTCTGGTCTGAAGATTTTGATGGTTGGCTTGACCTTGAAGACGTGCCACAGGGCTGGTCCAATAATTTTTTAAGTAACGCTGCGACCAGAATTCGTGTGTTGTTGTAACGGTCTTGTAATAGAGTCCAGACAGCGTAGTAATTTTCCTCGGTAAGGTTGAAATGACTGATTAATCTTGCTACTTCTCCAGAAACATTGGCGTTTAGGTACCACATTTTTTGTACCGCAGGCAATGCTTGTTTGTCTACCATTTCTGCGAATAGGTTGAAGAATTCCCGTTATTTTAGGTAATCACCGTTGAATTGCGGAATTGTTACCTTTGGCAGTGGCAACGTACTCAGCATAGCACGGTTTTTTAACGAAGCTGGTACTGATGTGTTACCATCTTTAAGCTGATCTGCCTTGACGGAGAGATTGACCAGTTGTTGTCTGACCATATCTTCTACTTTGTCGAATTCTGTTTGGTCGAAACCTAACTCTTCTGGATTCTCCAACTTTTCTTAGGCTTCATCCTGTAGCTCCTCTAACTGTTTCCATAACTGTTAAATGGTGTTGATATTGATGTTGTAAAATTGAGCCGGTTCTTCTTCATGCCCGGTCAATAGTGTGTTGATCAAGCGCCGTAATGCTGTCATCCGCGCTATGATTTTTCGTACCAAGCCTTGATGAACGTTGTCAGCCCTCTTTTCAACCTCTAGTGATGCAGAAGATTTCTCTCTTGTGTCTGCTTTACTTACTGCTCCTTTGGATGATTGTGCGTGTTGTTCTACAGCTTCAAGTCGTTTTATCTCCTTGCTTCGCTTGGAAGAATTGAACCACTTCAAGAATACTGTCATACTGTGTGGTGAAATATTCCTGAGACATTGGCTGATCTATATGGTCTCCAGTTGAGTATCTCTTGCTTCATATTCATCACATGCCGAGTCGAGACGCTGCAGCCTCTCTTTGTAGTATGCAGCACTAGTTTTTCGTTCAACCGCATCTTTTTTGTAATTGCTGATGATTCGCTGAAGATCCTCGCCAGTTTTCTGCTGTAATTTTAACAACTCGTTAAATGTGGATATGTTGTTGCTTGATGGTCAATATTACGTAGTTAAATCGCTGGATGCTACTTGTTGGTGGCTCACACTAATTATGTGTTATTGACGATACTATTGACGTGTGTCTGGAATGAAGCTGACTAACTTGTTGATAGTGATAGCTGGATGCTATCACTGATGTCTGGCTGAAGATGACGTTGGTACCTGGATGTTACCGCTGATATCTTGCTGAAGATGCACAACACCGGTAATATATAGTGATGTGCTCAAAGCAAGTTTGGAAGTTACTGCTGATATATTGATGTAAATGTACAACACCGGTATTATACCGTGATGTACTCGCAGAACTACGGAACTACCGCTGATACCTGGTTGAAAATGCACAACACCGGTAATAAACCGTGATGTGCTCGAAGAAATTCCGAAGCGTGTTTGCTTCACGGGGTCACCAAAATGTTTAAATATACTAATTTACAACAACGGTAATATACCGTGACGTCATGAAGAATAACTTAGGTGGTTGATGATTGATGACTATATCTAAAAACCAATCAGGGTTTTTATTGAATTTTTCTTAATGCTAAGTTTACATGTTGTTGAATATTGCTTATTACTAATCATTCTATTTTGCTGACAGGAAATGCATTGTTGACAAATACTTGCATTGGCCTTGATTTGGGTTTACTAGTGCATTGATCTTAAGGCTCATATTGCAATTTGTCAACAATGCATGTTCCGTTGTTATGTTATATTATGCTTACGACAAAAATTGGAATTTAGCTTGCTTAGTGCATTGACTTTATGTTTGTGCAATATGATATAAAGGGTGATTTTTATAAGAGTTTAGTTTTTGAAAATGAAAAAAAAACACAGCAATTTTACAAAAGTGAATGAAATTTTTTTTTGGATCGATAAATCAATTCCTGCCTTTTACATTTTAAAGATAATTTCACTTAAATGTTGCTGCGGCCTTTAAGTTGTCCATTCTGAAGGTCCAATTTTAGCACATTTTTCACACATTTCGGCCGGAATCTCACAAATGACGTGTTCAATGTTGGCTTCCAAAGCAGTAATCATGTTTGGCTGGTCCCTATAGACAAGAGACTTAACATAGCTCCACAAAAAATTGTCTAACGGGGTCAAATCACACGATCTTGGTGGCCAATTAACTACACCAAAACGTGAGATTAACTGCTCACCAAATTCGCCTCTCAATTGATGCATGGTTTCGTGTGCAGTGTGGCATGTGGCATCGTCTTGTTGGAACCACATGTCGCCGAGTCCAATTTTAGCATTTTCGGCCAAAAAAAAGTGTTATAATCGAACGGTACCTTTCTCCATTGACCATAACGTTGCGGTCTTCATCGTCTTTGAAGAAATACGGTCCAATGATGCCGCCTGACCATAAACCGCACCAAGAAGTGCATTTTTCGGGATGCATTCCTAGCTGCTGAATTGCCTCTGGCTGGTCTTCACTCCAAATACGGCAATTCTGCTTATTCACGATGATAATTGACCTTCCAGAATTGACGCATACATTTCAGGCAGTGTCAATAATTTTTCCAATTTTACAAAATGAAGAAACTGCTCAACCTTTGAATACTAATAATTGTCATCTTTATAGTTTTCAACTAAATTTGATACACACTGAGCAAATTTTTCTTCAGGCAAATAAAAATTAACAAATATTAAAAAGTTTTGTAATACCTTGTCATAAACTACAGACCTTCTTTTTATTCCAGAGTGTAAAGTATTACAAATTAAGTAAAATGTTTCAACTTTAAATAGTTCTTTCCCACGTAAATTATGTCATTATCTGAAGTTTCATCAAATTGTATTTTTCTTTTCCTGTTTCGATTTTTTGCTGTTGAGTATTCTGTACTACCAGCTAATTCGATTGCTTCTTTCTCCATTTCGTGAAAATATGCATCATCAGTTCGAATACTGAGTATGAATGCTAATAAAGATTTCAATAAATTAGTTCCTTTTTGTATTTTACATTCATTGTTTTGTAACGATTTATTGGTGGCATTAATTCTTTGCAGTAGTGTATTCCAAAAAAATCAATAACAGTGCCGTCTCTAAATCTTCAAAACTACTATGTAATTTTTTCGCCTGAATTTTTGCTATGGGCTTTTCAGATCGGTTAATACAAATTTCACCAAGAACGGTTCTTATGAAAGAAAAATTCTTTCGTACAGTTAATACAGCTTCAGCTCCGGATGACCATCGAATGTTACATATACGTTTTAAAGTATGGTTTAATTTTTGATCAGTTTTCATTAGCTGATCCCATCTCTTTGTCGAAGAGGAAAAAAGACGAATAAATTTTGAATAATATCAAAGAATCTAATAGCTTTAGAAGAACATTCTGCAGCTGTATTTCCAACTAAATTTAAGGAATATCCTGCATAAGGCACAAAAACAGTGGTCGCTGTGGTGTAGTGGTAGTGCGTTGGACTGCTCGGCACAGGCAAAATCAATAACTAGAAAAAATAATTTTTCTACACGGCACCACCTCTTGGCAGGCAATGGCAAACCTACAAGAGTAAAAATTGCCTATGAAAAGCTTTTCACTTCGCCGTTCGGATTCTGTATTAAACTGTAGGCCCCTTCCATTCATATACAAATATAACACTCACAACATGAGTGGATGCGAAAAGCTCGGCCTAGGCCCTCCATGGGCTGTTGTGCCATTAAAAGGAAAGTAAGTAAGTAAGGCGGTCGCTGTGGCGTAGTGGTAGTGCGTTGGACTGCTACGCAGAGTGTCCGGGGTTCGAATCTCGGCACAGGCAAAATCAAAAAAAAAAAAAAAAAAAAAGTAGAAAAAATAATTTTTCTACACGGCACCACCTCTTGTCAGGCAATGGCAAACCTACAAGAGTAAAAATTGCTATGAAAAGCTTTTCCTTCGCCGTTCGGATTCGGCTTTAAACTGTAGGTCCCTTCCATTCATGTACAAATATAACACGCACAACATGAGTGGATGCGAAAAGCTCGGCCTAGGCCCTCCATGGGCTGTTGTGCCATCAAAAGTAAGTAAGTAAGGCACAAAAACAGAAGTTTTGCTGTAACTTTTAATTTTAGCTTGGAAAACCTTATAAATGCCTGACATGTTCGAAGCATTGTCATACGTTTGTCCCCGGCAATTATATATGTTCAACCCTAATTCGGACAAGCTGGACAAAATAGTTGTTTCTAAATATGTTGCATCATGATGTTCGATCGGAATAAAACATATGAACCTTTCTTGAATTTTTTGATCTAAGTCTACATACCTGATAATAATAGTTAACTGGTCAGTATGGCTAGCATCAGACGTGGAATCAACTATAAGAACAAAATAGTTAACTCGTTTTATTGTATGGAGTTTTGTACGCTTTTGCCCAAAAGTGAACCATTAAAAAGTCATCAAATTCAGCCAAATATTCAATACAGCTGGCAAAATTGCCTTTGGAAAAATTAGCATGTCCTCTAAACCCTGAGCCCAAACTTCAGAAAAGTCTAACTTTAACAACGACTCGTTTTTAATACCTCACGCCAATAAATTGCCTCTTTTTCTTTACTTACTTTACCTCTTTTTCTATTACTTCTAAAAGTTTGGAATCGACACAACCACTTATTTTAGCACGACGAACATAAGCACACATACAACTTTTATGTCTCATCATGTCTTTTCAAAACGTCTGCAATATTTTTCCAATCGCAATATCCTGAAACTAAAACGTTAGATTTTTTACTAAATAGCAAAACAATAAACAGATTTCGTTGTTTCAGAATAAATCAACCATTCTCTTCGCTCTTGGGCTCCGTTTATTTTAGTCATATAAAAATTTACATCATTTAATTTTCGGTATATTTGTTGATCATTATTATCTAAATTTTTTTTTTCTAAATCTCACACATTTTTGGGTTTTCTACAAATACAATGTTCAATCAAATCATTAATAATTATTTTTGGCCAAAAACCAATGTCAGTAAAGTTAGGATAAGTACTTGTTCATTTTATTACTTCATTCTCAATTTCAATCTCTATGTCATTAGTAATGGCAACGCAATTATCACTTGCACCTTCTACACAAATACTCCTATTTGAAAGCTTAACATCGTTATCAGCTATTAAGTACTGGTAGTGAAACATTTTTATCTGCCACCGCAGTACTGGTAGATGGAATATTTCCATACCAAAACATAAATTTTGCAAGGGAGTTTGCTTTTCATTTTCCCTCATTTGAATTTTTTTTCGTAGTCGATTTTGTGCGCCAGACTCGAAAGTTCTTTTCATTTTAAAGTATATTTTTCAATAATTTTTTTAAAAATAAAATGGTATAATTGTTGAGAAGAATTATTAAATGATGAAAGCAACAATGTTGGTCTTGGTAGTTTAAAGAAGAAACTGTTGGTTGTCAAAATCAAAATTTAAATTATGCTAATAGAAATACTCAATAAACACAAATAATTGTTCTCAATATTTAAATTATTCAAGCAAAATCATGCAACGAAAACTTGATGTTAACGCAACAAAATTCAAACAAACAATGAAATGAATTGAATGAAATTGCATTTTTCAAACGAAATATAGAAACGCAAAATTTGCTTAAGCTTGGTTCTTTTGTTTTCCTATTTGCTTTTGAAAATGTTCAAATTTCTATATTTATATCTTGTGTTTTGTGTATCATATATTTAATTTTGTAACGGCCTACTACAATCGCAAATAAATATATTTCAATAAATTTTAATTGGAGGTTTTAAACTCTCCAAAATTTAAAATCTCAAATTCTACGACTATTTTATTTAAAAAAATTTTTTTTTTTTATTTTCTTATAAATTGGAGGCCTTAGGCAAATGCCTAATTTGCCTACAGGTAAATCCGCCGCTGGGTACACCTCTCAAATAAAATCTACAACAATGTACCAAATCAACAAATCAATTTTATTGATTAAACAAAATAAAATTTGTACGCTACCCCCCGTCTACATTAGCTATCGTTTATAGCATACCATACAAAACTTGTTCTGTTTGTTTTCTCATTTTATAGAGTTTCCAAAAAACAACATTTTATTCATTTAAATGTGAAATAACAACACATATGGTATTTTATGATAATTGCTTTTAAGAGGTTGCTGACACTATAACACACATGAAAGATTGTCGCGAAATATACAGGTAGAAAATTATGTGTCAGAAAGATATGGAAAATCCATAAACAAACTAAAAATCGGTGCATTTATGAATGTTCCATGTTCATATTGTACCAATTTAAAAAGTTTTCCTCAAAGAGAAATATGTTAAATTGTCGAACAGAAAAAAATTATTAAAATTCCATAAGTAATAAAATAAATAAATAGTTATTTTTGCATATTTTTGCTACCATTTTTATGTATGTTGACCGAAATTGTTTTTATTTTTCACAGCAGACAACAGCATCCAAAATAAAAACCATCACGGTTGCACTAGTGTGAGCACATGTTGATGTCTTAGGCCCTGGTTATGTTGGTGTTAGGTGAGCTCCTTGCAAAGTTGCTTGAGTCGAAATACAGTTTTTGATAATACAAGTTTGTACGCATTGGCAATACTAAATGGCATACAAATAAACTTTAAAGAATTTTATCAAGATGAAGAGTGAAGATAATACAGTAAACTGAATTTCGTTAATATGATATATAAATACCTTTTATAGTTTTATTAAGAATATAATATCTACTCTTAAACTATAAAAATATTCAAAGCCTTTTCTGCAAATAAAAATAATGGTTTGTATGTTTTCGTACTATTTTACATACATTTTTGTTTCTTTTTTGTAAACTACCTCAGTGCCACACTGCATACTCAGTGTTCATTTTACCGAGCATATCGTGTTCGTTGTGAGTAAAAGCCCTCTTTTCGTGTTCGGTGCAACAACAATCAACAAAATTTGAATATAACCACGGCCTTAGAGTCGGTGCAAAAACAATTTCATCTTTTCGGCTTACGTTGTTTGCCATGGAACCCAAATTCAAACGTTCCTTTGAAACTTATTTTGTTATCATCTTTATTTTCACGTTCTTCGTTGAATTCGACATTTATACTTTGACTTTTCCAGGGCAATGTTAAAAGTCCTGCTCTTTTAAGCTTACTGAATGTCAATATACCCACACATGCGACACTATATTGTATGTTTCATAATTATTGTGTATTGTGATAAGGGAAGTCCCTCATACATATATTTGCTTTTTCGGTTTTCAGGTTACGTGTAGTAATCTTGTAAAAACCAGAGCCTATCGCAGACATTACAGGCGTGGTCGAAGGAATTTTTAACGAACATGTTTTGAAATTGTTTATGTGCTGATTTATGCAAACTATAAGCCTTGTATAGTTCAGTTTGATGATTCTCTGATCCCAAGGGTGCTATATCTGGATTAAGTTCATTTTGATCGCTTGCATTTCCAATGCATGCAACTCCTTCTGCAAAATCTTCAGCTCCATCAAAATATTCATTCTCAAAGCATGCAAATTTATTGCTACATTACTATAAATATAATCTTATCATCATCATCATTACTATCATCATTATAATAATCTTACTTTACTTTACTTTTGATGGCACAACAGCCCATGGAGGGCCTAGGCCGAGCTTTTCGCATCCACTCATGTTGTGCGTGTTATATTTGTACATGAATGGAAGGAATCTACAGTTTAAAGCCGAATCCGAACGGCGAAGGAAAAGCTTTTCATAGCAATTTTTACTCTTGTAGGTTTGCCATTGCCTGACAAGAGGTGGTGCCGTGTAGAAAAATTATTTTTTCTACTTTTTTTTTGATTTTGCCTGTGCCGAGATTCGAACCTCAGACACTCTGCGTAGCAGTCAAACGCACTACCACTACGCCACAGCGACCACTACATTATAATAAGCGACCACTACGACATTATAATAATCACCATTAAGATATTCATGTTGTATGAACTCAACAGGTGGTCTGAGAACTCGCGAATGTTATGAGGTTGACTAGAAACTTGGCAAATCACGTCTATGTTTTGTTGTGGTGATGCAAGTTGTTTTCTTTCCACAGAAGAAAGATTTTCAGGTAAATTTTCAAGTAAATCTCCTGCCTTCTCTTTCGTTGAGAAGCTGAGAATTCAGCCACCTCAATGACTACCTTTGTTAAGACTCAATGTGATGAATGTTGATGCAATTATTGGGTAAAATGAACTCATTTGGCATTCATGCTGTCTCTCCGCATTAGTCTTCGCGAGTTGTTTTTCAATGAAATTCGAATTCTATTGTGCCTCAAGTTGCTTGCGAAGTCTACACTCTCGCGATCTCTCGGTGCTTTGGGTTTTTTCACGATAGCAGAATTTGAATTTTGTTAGGCCTCTATTTTTCGACGAAGTCTACATTCTCACTGTCTCTCAGTCGCAGTTTTTGTTGGAGATTTTATAGTAACACAATCGCAATTTGTTTGTGCCTTGCGTTTGTTTTTGACAGTCTAAACTCGCTGATTATTTCAGTTCTAGAAATTTCTTACCCTTCATTAGTTATAATGCAAAAAACAACAAAAGAAAAAAAACACCCTCTAGAAGTTTTTCCTCGATATTTTATGTATTATGAAGATGTTCGTAAAGATATTAACTACAATTATGCTGAAGAAAGTAAGTAGGAATTCCTTACCCTTTATTAGTTATAGACAGAAATCCGAAAAAATCGCTCTTAACTCGACTATAGAAACAAAAACACCCTCTAGAGGTGTTTTCTCGATATTTTATGTACTACTAAGTGAGCGTAAAGACATTAACTACAACTTTGCTGAAGGCAGTAAGTACTTAGAAATTCTTTACCCTTTATTAGTTATAAGAGAAAAAAAACAAAAGTACCACTTAAGTTGAATCTAGAAAAAAGTACACTCTAGAGGTGTTTTCTCGATTTCTTATATACCTCATATTACAAAGTTGCTCGAAAACTTTTAACTTTTTTTTTACCTATTCTCTTCAGCATAATTGTAGCTAATATCGTTACGCACCATAAAATAATACAAAAAATATCGAGAAAACACCTTTAGATGGTGTTTTTGTTTCTAGAGTCGAATTGAGTGCGAATTTATTCGGCCTGGGGCGTAGAACACAAGGTAAAGTTCGTGACAGTCGCAGGTGCGTCCATGGTCGATCCTTACGCTTCTACGTTTCAAGTCGACACACAGCCTCCTCGTGGCGTCCCCTGGATAGCGATCTGACAACCGTCAGTGAGTTAACTAATGTGTGCCGCGGGCTCCTCCATGGCCTTGAATGAAAGGCTGTGCGTCGGGCTTGGAACCCACCACGTCAAAATAATTCACCAATGAATCCTCAAACGAAGCCTCGGATATTTAAGGGAAGGTTCCTCTATCCAGCTGGTGGATGTCCTCCAACAATATAGAGCTGATATCACCGCTATATAGGAAATGTGATGGACGGGACAGGGTTGCATCCTGTGATATCTACTACAGCTGTCATGCGTCGAGACACGAATTTGGTGTTGGATTTGTGGTTGGGAACAGACTGCCTCATCTAGTCTCGAGGTTCACGGCCGTGAACGAGCGCCTAGGCACTATCCGCATGAAGGCAAAATTCTTCAACATCGGCCTAATATGTTTCCATGCCCCGACGGATGAGAAGGATGAAACGATCAAAGATGACTTCTACGAGCTCCTCGACAAAACTTATGAGCATTGCCCCCACCACGATGTTAAAATCGTGATAGGCGACTTTAATGCCAAGGTGGGCAAGGAGAGTCTCTTTGGTCCGACGATCGGAAAATTCAGTCTCCACGACGAAGTCACCGATAACGGTATGAGACTGAGACTTCGCCGCCGCACGAAACATGACAGTTAAGTAGCACCAGATTCCAACATAAAGATATCCATAAGGCCATTTGGCTGTCCCCTGATCAAAACACACGAAACCAGATTGATCACGTTGTGATCGACGGAAGGCACGCTTCCAATGTACTAGACGTACGCACAATACGTGGTGCTAACATCGAGTCAGACCACTACTTGGTTGCAGCCATGGTCTGCACACGTATATGTGTAGCAAATCGCGTACGGATAGGTGCAAAGAGAAAACTGGATGTCGAAAAGCTGCAATCACAACAACAGACAGCCGAAGTCTTCGCCAACCAACTTGCATTCCTCCTTTCGCAAAACACCCCTCAACTTGATGATTTATGCGCGCAGTGGACGCACATTTCCTGCTCTATGCGTAGGGCATAGGAGGAGAGGTCCGAACATTCTTTGAAAGAATAAGACGCCTGACTGATGGGTTGAAGAACGGGCCCAATCCATAACAAAGGTGATTCCACGATCTGCGCCAACTACCGTGGGATTAGCTTTCTTAATATTGCATATAAGTACTGTGCAAAAGACTGGAGTCCATCGTCAACAAACTGATTGTACTTTATCAGTGTGGCTTCAGGCCTGGTAATTCTACCATCGACCAGATATTCACACTACGTCAAATCCTGGAAAAGACCCGAGAAAAACAGATCGACACCCATCATCTATTTGCCGATTATAAAGCCGCCTTCGACAGCACGATCAGGAATCACTTGTACACCGCAATGTCTTATTTTGGTATCCCTGCAAAGCTCATTAGTCTTTGCAAAATGACACTGACCAACACCACCAGCGCAGTGAAAATTGGTACAGACCTCTCCGCACCATTTGATACCAAAAGAGGTTTCAGGCAAGGTGACTCCCTATCGTGCGACTTCTTTAACCTTATGCTGGAAAAAATAATTCAAGCTGCGAACATCGACATCTCTGGCACTATCTTATACAACAGTGTCATGCCGCTAGCATACGCTGATGATATTGACATCATTGGCAAAAACGCTCGAGCAGTCAGTGCAGCATTCTACAACCTGGAAAGGGAGTCTCGTCGAGTGGGTCTAGTGCTGAACGAGGACAAAACGAACGACTGGCGAAATTTTGTAGAGGCGGCCAAGACCGATCATCGGTTGTAGTGCCAGTTAAGTAACTAAGTAAGTAAGTTATTCGGTTTTTGGCCTAGAGTTTATAATGGGTAAAGGATTTCTATTTACTGTCTTCAGCATAGTTATAGCTAATATCTTTATGCATAACATTATAATAAATAAAATATCGAGAGAAAACCTTGTAGAGGATTGTTTGTTTCTAGAGTCGTTTTTCTGCTTTTAGCCTATATCTTATTACAAGGTAAGGAATTTCTACTTACTGTCTTCAGCACATTTGTAGGTAATATATATAACTTTGTTATAAATGAAATATGTTGTAGACCGTAAGTAGAAATTCGTTACGCTATATAGATTATAGGTCAAAAACCGATAAAAGGCGCACTTAAAGTGACTCCAGAAACAAAAACATCATCTAGAGTTATTTTCTTGATATTTTATATATTATTAAATTGTGCGTGAAGATATTATGCTGAAAACAGTAAATGGAAATTCCTGACCCTTTATAAGCCGATAAAAGTCGCACTTAATTCGACTCTAGAAACAAAAACACGCTCTAGAAGTGTTTTCTCGATATTTTATCTGTATCTTTATATATGTATAAATATAATCCTTTGTCCGTTTGTTAATAACGAATGATCTCCGAAATCATAAAAGCTATCAAGCTAAGATTTGCATCGTAGGTTCGGTCCAAGTTCTTCTGGGTTTTTTTTACGTAGGTGGAGCTGGCGTTGACATGTTTTGATAAATTATTATAATTATAAATTATTATATAAATTATTATTATTTATAATCCTATTTGACTCATATTCAGAATATACCATACATATAAAAAAAGAAAGAATTAAACACTATCTTCTTGCAAAGAAAATCTGCACAATAGGCTTATTACCCCAAAAGACAGGCAACGCTCGTCAGCTATATCGCACGGGCAACCCACTTACTGCCCCACAGATAAAAAACATTAAACGACATCAAATTAAAGCCTCGTACTGTTTATCGTCTGATCACTCTCTCTCGATCATTTTACTTGATATTGCACCAAAGCTTAACGAACTCTAAAGGTTGAAGCTTGAACATTATTTCTTCACCAGAAATAATTTCTATACTTCTTTCTTGTTCGGTGTAAATTCAGTTTACAAAATGGCTGGATAGAGTTAATTATTAATTTTTAGAAAAATTTTATTTTTAATTGATTTTGATGAATCTTTTAAATGATATACTTTATTGAAATCTATACAGGCATTACTGAAAGATTCAAATTTTAAGTAATTACAATTATAAGTTTTAAGCATATTAAATTATAGTCCTTGTAGGTATATTGATATTGAGCCTACTTAAAAGATAAGTGCTATTTACATTGCCCTGGAAAATTTTAAGTATAAATGTAGAATTCAACATTATACGAGTACTACGTGAGTGTAACGATGGTAATGAAATTAGTTTCAAACGACTTTCATATGATACAAGGTTTAAATTCGGGTTATCTAATGAAGTAACATAAATAAATAAAACTAATATACCACCAAGAAAAATTAAAAATAAAATATAAGAAAATCAAAAAGTTTTTGATAGTAATCCTGTAATTAAACAAATCATAAAAGTTTGAATTAATAATATAAATCCTATAGCAAGAGGGTGATTTATTTGAGTAAAAATTAATCCAATAATTAAAATAAAGTTATAAAGTAATAATTGTATAATTTCAAGAGGTAGTTTAATTAAAATATTAATTTAGGGATTAAAGACAAAGGTATTTATTTTCTCTTGAAGTTTTAAAAGAATTTTCTTATTTTTGATTTACAAGACCAATGTTTTTGTTAAACTATTAAAACTAATGATTATATTTTTATATTGAGGTGTCCCTAGTATTTTATTTATAAAGTAAACCACGTAAGCAGAAAAGAATAAATTATTTTTGGACCGACTCCAAGGCATCTAGTATGTGACATTTATAATATGGACAACAAACTATTGAAGCATATTCTAATATTGGACGTACTAAAGAAACAAATAACAGCTTGGTAACATATGGGTCGTCAAATTCTTTCGTCCAGCGTTTAATGAAACCTAGCACACAGGAGGCCTTGTTAATGATTTTGTTAATGTGAATATTAAAATAAAGTTTGGTGTCCAAAGTCACTCCAAGATCCACGAATGTTGAAACGATTTCAAGTTTGTAGTTATTAATTTCATAGTTAAATAATAAAGGAGTTTTACGTGAAAAAGACATTTGCTTACATTTATTTAAATTCAGGTTAATTAAGTGTAAGCTACTGTACAGTTGATTTAGGTAATTTTGTAGTAACTTAGTGTCGTCGCTATTATTAAATGCATTAAAATAATTTCACGTCATCAACATGAATCGTTGATGACGTTTTTTATTAACGTAAATCGTTAATAAAAAAAAAAAACTAAAATTGAGCGAAGATGACTCCCTTGAGGAACGCCAGAAGTAACAGGGAAAACAATTATACTTAAAGTGCTTGAACAATACACACTGGGTTCGATTTGTAAGGTAAGAAGTGAAAAATTTTTGTAAATGTGGCGGAAAACCCATATTTTGTAATTTAAGTAAAAGCTAATTATGATTTACTACGTCGAAAGCTTTACTTAAGTCAGTGTACACAATATCAATTTGTAATCTATTGGCAAAGCCTTCTAACACTCTTGAAGTGAATTTTTTAAGGTTAATAGCTGTCGATTTTCCGGGTAAAAACCCATGTTGAAAAGGTGAGATAGATTTATTAAGATTAAAACTGATTTGCGATTTAAAACTGATTTGCGATAGTTTGTTCAAAGAGTTTGGGAATAGCATAAAGCTTTGCTATACCCCGTTAGTTATTAATTAAAGATTCGCTGCCAGATTTAAGTTGCGGAATAATGTAAGAGACCTTCCAGACGTCATGGAAATACCCACATTGTAAGGAAAACTTAAATAGAAGTGTGATGGGTACCACAAGTTCATTGCAGTATTCCTTAAGAATATATTATCTAATGTTATCAGGGCCAGAATTAAATAGGTTTTAAGGTTCCTCATATATTCTAACACAACTTCACGAAATATTAACTGGAGATAACGAATAAAGATAATGATCGGTTTGATAGCGAATTTTTAAGTATGTTGACATAAAAAAGTCTGAGAAGAGATTACAAATTGTCTCTTCACTTTCTGATTCAATTTCATTAAATGTCATCCTTCGGAAATCCAGGATCTTTACGTTTTATGTTCACAAAGTCTCAAGGATTTAGCATCCTGTTTTAACGAATCTTTAACCTTATTTAGATATTCTTTATTACAAGTTTTTCACTGGAGTTGATACTTGTAGCGAAGATTTGTATATTTAGAAAAATCAGTCAAGTTATTGAATTTCTTATAGCGTTTGTAATAAAGAGTCTTTTGGTTTCTCAGCTTTCGGAGAAAGCTGAGACGATTGAACGAGTGAAAAGTATATTCACAAAATAAAAACTGGGAAGCAATAACATTAACAAAATTTTGTTTTAAAAAATACGCATTGTATAATGACGAAACAAAATAATTTACATGCCTTGTTGAATCTTGCAGAAAAGAACTAAGTGCAACATGCAACTGAAATCGTAAACGACATTATAAGCTGGTGCATTACATTACCATATTATTGATGGAGTGGTGATGCTTCCAAAGGGTGTTGAAAAAAAAGAATACTGTAATCAAATTACCGCCGCCTGACTATGAGGAGGTCTTAACAGCCATTGCTCGGCTGAAAAACAATAAGGCTGCAGGTGCAGATGGCCTGCCTGCTGAGTTGTTTAAGACAGGAGGCGAAGAGCTCAAAAAACGCATGCATGAGCTTCTATGCAGAATATGGTCAGATGAAAGCATGCCAAGTGATTGGAATCTCAGCGTACTCTGCCCAATCCATAAGAAGGGTGATTCCACGATCTGCGCCAACTACCGTGGGATCAGCCTTCTTAATATTGCATATAAGGTTCTATCGAGCGTACTGTGCGAAAGACTGAAGCCCATCGTCAACAAACTGATTGGACCTTATCAGTGTGGCTTCAGGCCTGGTAAATCCACCATCGACCAGATATTCACACTACGCCAAATCCTGGAAAAGACCCGAGAAAAACAGATCGACACCCATCATCTATTTGTCGATTATAAAGCCGCCTTCGACAGCACGATTAGGGATCACTTGTACGCCGCAATGTCTGATTTTGGTATCCCTGCAAAGTTCATTCGTCTTTGCAAAATGACACTGACCAACACCACCAGCGCAGTAAAAATTGGGACAGACCTCTCCGCACCATTTGATACCAAAAGAGGTTTCAGACAAGGTGACTCCCTATCGTGCGACTTCTTTAACCTAATGCTGGAGAAAATAATTCGAGCTGTGAACATCGACATCTCTGGCACTATCTTCTACAAGAGTGTCATGCTGCTACTGCTAGCATACGCTGATGATATTGACATCATTGGCAAAAACGCTCGAGCAGTCAGTGCAGCATTCTCCAACCTGGAAAGGGAGTCTCGTCGTGTGGGTCTAGTGGTGAACGAGGACAAAACGAAATACCTTGTGTCAACAAACAAAGAGTCACGGCGTCTTGGACAAAATGTCACTGTTGACAACTACACTTTTGAAGTCGTCAAGGATTTCGTTTATCTAGGATCCAGCATAAACACCAACAATAATGTCAGCCTTGAGATCAAGCGGAGACTAATTCTTGCCAACAGGTGTTACTACGGGCTCAGTAGGCAATTGAGAAGTAGAGCCCTCTCTCGACCGACGAAAATAACGCTCTATAAGTCCCTCATCCTTCCCGTCCTAATGTATGGCGCAGAGACGTGGACATTGACCATCAATGATGAGAGACTGTTAGGAGCGTTCGAGAGGAAGATACTCCGTAAGATCTACGGTCCAGTATGCGTGGACGACGTGTATCGAATAAGATGGAACGATGAGCTGTATGAGCTGTACGCCGACACTGACATAGTCAAGCGTATAAAACTCCAGCGGCTTCGCTGGCTGGGTCATGTTGAGCGAATGGAAGAAAGCGCTCCGGCTAGAAAGGTGTTTTATTCGAACCACGGTGGAGGATCACGCAGAAGGGGACGTCCTAATCTCCGTTGGAAAGACCAGGTGCAGGGCAACCTGACTGCACTTGGCCTTATCAACTGGCGCCAGCGCGCGCATAGCAGAAGTGACTGGCGAAGCTTTGTGGAGGCGGCCAAGACCGATCATCGGTTGTAGCGCCAGCTAAGTAAGTAAGTAAGTAATCAAATTAAACACTATGTATTTTAAACAGAGAAGAGTTCTTAAAATGTTGTATTGGACTAGCGTCAAAAAAAATTGCCGTTTCGTATTTTTGATGACAAAGATTTAAAAAAAAATTATACTAAGAAAAATTTGAAACTAATTTTAACTCAAAAAATATTTGCAATATTCTTGGTGACTCCAGGCAACAAATAAAAATAGCCATAACGAAGATCATAAAAAGCACATTGATTTGTTTAAAAATTGAAGCAAATCAAAATTTAATTTTGTTATTAAAATATTAGAAAGAGACTTATTTGAAAGCTTAGATCTTAAAAAGTGCACTAAATGCACGTTCAACAGAAACTGGCGTTGCAGGTACAGCAAGTACCACTCCGGCAAGCTGAGATAATTATATTATATAAATAAACCAATTCGGAAATTTCGGTTTATTCAGATTACATTACTGAAAAACTGAAGCCCTTATGGATACAATTTTTAAATTGCTGAACCGCTTTATTGAGCGAGGAAACAGAAGATTTGGAGTAATAACTCAGCAATGAGTTCCAATCCACTTTGGAAAGGTAATATTTCAGTTTCATATAGTTTTATATTTTTTTAAAATTGTCATTTAAAGAAATAAGATTTTCTTTTTCAAGGCATGCGATTGGAAATGAAAAATTTATTTCAATAGTAGGATGATGGCAGGACCAAAAGTAATGAACGGGACACATTTTCGTTAGAAAAATCGTCAATGAAAATGAAATCCAGGATTTTATTATTGGCGTTAACTCAACTTTAAAGCGTCAATTCTTCGGAAAAGCCACCTCCCATAGCAGTATTACCAACGATAGAAATCCTGTTTTTACGGAAAACCGTGAAACCATTGCAAAAAAACATCGGTATTATGTACCGAAGGGGTTAGTCATGTCTCAGTAAAAACAACAATATCACATTCGAACTCAAAGCTGGCTAAGAATAAATTTCTTAGCTTAGAGTTGAGACCTCGATCATTTTGATATAAAATAGTACATTGGGTGCGTCTAATTAGTTTTTTTTGTTCGTAGGAAGTTCAGGAGGTGTTTCAGTTTTAGGTAACCTAGTGGTCTCCCGAGAAACTAACCTTTTCACAAAGGTTAGGCCAAATGGAAAGACTAGAAATAGTTTTATAAATGTTAGCCGGCAAAGTAATTTTGAAGGATGAAGATTATCTTTTATAATTAAAGTTAAATTTAAATAGTTATGTCCTCACGTTTAAGGTTAGTTTTAGATGTTAAATACTCCACTAGATCATATCCATTAGTGTCCGCTGAGAGGCGAGACACGAACAAAGACTTACTGGGCTGAATAACGACTAGTTTTTTTGACTTTTTAGGAAAACCTTCTTTAACTGGAGGCAAAGGTGGAGATTTTGAATAACTACTAGTTGGAGTATCAGTATTTAGCGTATTCAAAACTATTTAAAATAACCGGTGAAGAGTCTGTGACGACAATGGCAAGAGTAGACACCGAAGATGGAGTTGGTCTACATCTACCTCTATCACAAAATCTGAAATCTATCACTGAAATCTGTCAATCTCAATTCCCAATCTCCGAAAACCCCACCTTGACTTGGCCCTCATTGTCAAGGGTTCTGCCAAAAAATCCGGTACATTTTAAGTGAGCCCGTCACATAACCAGCAAATCACAAAGCGTTCAGAATCACCCTTAACGTTGCAATTCGGATACGTGCAAATTATAGTTAGATTAAATTATAATCAAAATATATGTATTAGTTGTAGTCAAAAATTAAGAGTTCCCCAGAGAAACAATATAAATAGCACCCACTGTAATTATAGTAGATCTATCACTATAAAATTTATAGTTGGAGGACTGACAACAGCTGAAAAAAATTAAAATAACGGAACTATAAATATACAGTATTTCTTATTTACTTGTACTGGCACTACAACCGACGATCGGTCTTGACCGCCTCTACAAAGCTTCGCCAGTCGCCTCTGCTATGCGCGCGCTGGTGCCAGTTGATAAGGCCAAGTGCAGTCAGGTTGCCCTACCCCTGGTCTTTCCAGCGGAGATTAGGACGTCCTCTTCTGCGTGTTCCTCCACCGTGGTTTCGAAAAAAAAACACCCTTCTAGCTGGAGCGCTTTCTTCCATTCGCTCAACATGACCCAACCAGCGAAGCCGCTGGAGTTTTATACGCTTGACTATGTCAGTGTCGGCGTACAGCTCATACAGCTCATCGTTCAATCTTATTCGATACACGTCGTCCACGCATACTGAACCGTAGATCAGACGGAGTATCTTCCTCTCGAACGCTCCTAACACCCTCTCATCATTGATGGTCAATGTCCACGTCTCTGCGCCATACATTAGGACGAGAAGGATAAGGGACTTATAGAGCGTTATTTTCGTCGGTCGAGAGAGGGCTCTAGTTCTAGCCCGTATTAACACCTGTTGGCAAGAGTTAGTCTTCGCTTGATCTCAAGGTTGACATTATTGTTGGTGTTTATGCTGGATCCTAGATATACGAAATCCTTGACGACTTCAAAAGTATAGTTGTCAGCAGTGACATTTTGTCCAAGACGCCGTGACTCTTTGTTTGTTAACACAAGGTATTTCGTTTTGTCCTCCTTCACCACTAGAACCGAGACTCCCTTTCCAGGTTGGAGAATGCTGCACTGACTGCTCGAGCGTTTTTGCCAATGATGTCAATATCATCAGCGTATGCTAGCAGCATGACACTGTTGTATAAGATAGTGCCAGAGATGTCGATGTTCGCAGCTTGAATTATTTTTTCCAGCATAAGGTTAAAGAAGTCACACGATAGGGAGTCACCTTGTCTGAAACCTCTTTTGGTATCAAATGGTGCGGAGAGGTCTGTCCCAATTTTCACTGCGCTGGTGGTGTTGGTCAGTGTCATTTTGCAAAGACGAATGAGCTTTGCAGGGATACCAAAATCAGACATTGCGGCGTACAAGTGATCCCTAATTGTGCTGTCGAAGGCGGCTTTATAATCGACAAATACTTAGATTATGGGTGTCGATCTGTTTTTCTCGGGTCTTTCCCAAGATTTGGCGTAGTGTGAATATCTGGTCGATGGTGGATTTACCAGGCCTGAAGCCACACTGATAAGGTCCAGTTTGTTGACGATGGGCTTCAGTCTTTCTCGATAGAACCTTATATGCAATATTGTTTAATTCAGAAGTGAATTAATGGGATACACAAGGAAATTTGTATTTAAATTTAACAAGATTAACAAATTTATTGGTAGGAAAAATTATACAATAAATATATTGAAGAGCCCAACCTACCGGTGTTAAATTGTTCTAGAGAAGAACTAAGAGAAAGCAATAGCAAGAAAAGAAATAGAACGAAAAGAAACAAGGATGGAGAAAATTAGTAGGAAAGGGTGCATTAGGGAGGCTTAAACAAATATTAAGAAGGCTTATCCCACGGTAGTTTGCGCAGATCGCAGAGTACGCTGAGGTTTCAATCACTTGGCATGCTTTAATCTGACCATATTCTGCATAGAAGCTCATGCATGCGTTTTTTGAGCTCTTCGCCTCCGGTCTTAAACAACTCAGCAGGCAGGCCATCTGCACCTGCAGCCTTATTGTTTTTCAGCCTAGCAATGGCTGTTAAGACCTCCTCATAGTTAGGCGGCGGTACTTCAACGCCGTCAGTGATTGGGGTTTCCGGAGTGGATTCCGCAGCGGCGGGATTATTGCCGTCATCGCCAATAAGCAGCTCCGAAAAGTGCTCCCTCCATAATCTCATATACAGTATTTCGCCGTGCTTATTAGCGAAATACTGGAGCTAACCGAGGTAGCTGATTGACACTCGGTGCCATCTACGGAAAACATAACTGGCAAACTCTTCCAGATTTTTCCTCTCAAAGCCGATGGTTTCTTTGACCTTCCTCTTTGAAGCTATTTCGGAATTAGTGGCCAAAAAGTGGACCGTATCCAACATCGAGCGATAAAGCTAATAGGAGACAGTAGAGTTTCCAGCTCTATTGACTTTTTGGAACATCGTCGAGACGTGGCTTGCGTCTCACTGTTCTACCGTTACTTTCACGATAGATGTTCTTCTGAGATGCGCAAGCTGATGCCGCCAGTTCGTGTGTTCAACAGAACTACACGATCATCAAGCAGAACTCACGCCTTCCACGTAGACGCGGTGTTCCTCCGCACAACGCATTACAGATAAAGTTCGTTTATTTGTCGCAAAAATTTTTCCCGATTATTATGACCCTTGCAAATTTAAAGCAAACGCTGTTAACTACTTCTCACTTCTTCTTCGTCGCACCTACTAATCTTCCTTCCAATCAACACATTGCTCTGCATATATACCTTAGAACCCCCTGTGTGTTGACTTTATTAAAAAAAAAAAAAAAACCGAACTACAATTCGAAAAAATTTCGCATCCCAGAAATATTTGGTTAGTGAGAAACCCCACCACCGACATAACTTAGGGGGTTTCTTTTGAAAGTTTTTTTTTTGACGATTTTAGCGATTATTTTCTATTTGCTGGCTAGCAAATGTAGTCGCTACCATTTGATGACATTTTGATTTTCAAAAACTGGTGGCCAAAAATGTATAAGAGAACAGACAGAGGCAGCACAGTTCCATTTAAAAATACACACCTATAAACACTCTACGATTCACCAGGAAAAGGAGAAATTAAGACACTCTTTAATAGTATCACAACGTCAATATTCAAACAACAAAAATCTAATTAAGGACTGCGTCGAATAAAATTGTCCGTTACATTTCTTCCCATACTGTGCTATTGAAAGATTCAAAATCTGGTATGCAGCAGCTGTGAGGGGTCGGACACTACCATAAAAACATTAATGGAAGGGTTCCCTGAAAAATTAAAACTTTTTATTAAAAACTAATAATTTGTGGTTTCTTGTTTTTATTTTTTTAATCTAAAAATAATTTGCAAAATAAAATACTTTAGTTTAAAAAAATCGGACTACTGGTTCAAAAGATTTCATCATTGTTGTACCAGACAATTTTATTCGACGCACTCCTTATATAGAGAAATTCTTAAATATTTTCGTTAAGACCACGCCTCCCAGAACCAGCAATAAAAGCCTACCCAGCTGGGAAAATCAAAACCCAATTCCTGTAGCTTAGACTATACTGAATTCTCACTATTTTGAATTCGATGACATCTGAATTTGAAAGAAGATTCTGGCTGTGCAAATAGTGAAAGCATCAAATTATAGGTAAAGGTTTTCTCCTATTTTCAGTCGTAATAATCGGGAAGTTTTACATCCAATGGCAATACAACGTAGATGAGATTTAACAACTTGTTCGTTTTATTCTCATATGGTTAACTACTTGGCGAATAAAACGCAGCTTAATTTTCCTAGTTTTAACTATCCTATAATATATTTTCTACAGTTAGACCTCGCTATAAAGAAACTAAAGAATAAGAGACAGTGCCCTCCTACATCTTCACTGCAGCACCCAGATTTTAGTGCCTAATACATTGTATAATTTTGTGATTTCATAGTACGAATTGGGTGAAAAATTTTATACATGCAGCTGCCATTCACCCATGAACATTTGAAATTTGTATACGATATTTCTCAAATTTCAATTAGAGGAAATTGCGGGCTTATGGCGAATATTTCTCATCAATTCAATTGTACACGTTTAAATTCCGGGAAAAAACAGTAATGTTAATTTTTCTACATAAAAAAAGTTCAGTTACCGGTATTGTAATAATCCCGTTCCGGTAATAACGTTATTTTTGGGTACTCTTATCAATAACCAAAAAACAAAAGCAATACAGAAAACAAAATCTGCTTATGATAATTTTTTGTTATTGGTCGTGTTTTGATGGCAAAGTGCGAATCCAATGCCACAACTACATAAATCATACATCATTTGCACCTTGCTTTTATTGAAATATGATCCTTTTATTTTTAACTAAGAACGCATGCCGGGCAAATATGCTGGCGTAGCAATGTAATGCCAAGACCCGTTGTACAAATCGATATAAATATGTAAATTACTATTTTATAGTCTAATTTTGCATCAATAAAGTTTACTTATTGGTTTTTATTTATTATTATTGTTTATTCTATTTTTTGATTTTGCCTGTGCCGAGATTTCAACCCCGGACGCTCTGAGTAGCAAGCCAACGCACTACCAACTACGCCACGGCCGTTTACTATTTCTGTTAAAATTCAGTGAACATTTTTAAAGCAGCAACATTTAAAGTTCTCACAATGACTAATTTTAGAGGAAAAACCATGTTTCTTTTTGTTCAAACGTGAGTTTTTTCAATTTCCTCGTTCTTGATAAAATTTTCGTATCCAAAATAACAATAATAATTTTCGCATGTTTGCAAAAAAAAAAAAGGGATTTCGTTATATTTCAAAACCAGATTTGATGGAACAAAACTAATTTTTGGAATTATCGTGCCGAAAATACCATATGAAACATATATACTGTAAACTTTGCGCCAAAATGGCTATTTACCAGTGATTCGTAAAATACATATGTATTTGGAACAGTTTTGCACATGAGTGCAATTGAGAAATAGATGAATATAGAACAAAAGATATATTTGTGATAGGTCAAAATCAAAATTTCATAATCAACCCATTTTCGGTGGCTCCCAAACCCCGTGGCCCAAATCCTAAATTTTCTAGTGATATTTTTTTTAACCAATATGCTACATTTACAAAATGATTCCTGTGAGTGTCTGTGTACTAGCTACAGATGATAGTGAATTTTTTGTTAAGAAACGAATAAAATAAATGCCAGAAATGAATTCGTCATATCAAAAACCATTAAGTTATACATTATTTTTGTCTGTTTAACGAATTAATGTTTAATTTCTATTAATTCTAAAATCAACACACAGGGGGTACCCCTATAAATGCAGAGCATTGTGTTGATTACAAGGAAGATTGATAGGTGGGAGGAAGAAGGAGGGAGAAGTAGTTATGAGCGTTTGCTTTAAACTTGCAAGGGCCATAATAATTGGGACAAATTTTTGCAGGGACCTTATTCCAAATACGCGCCGTACGACAGATAAAAAAACTTTTTCTGTAATGCGTAGTGCGGTGGAACACTACTATTTTCTGATACTTTTCTACTACTTTTGCACTACTTTAACATAATTGAAGAGTCTTTTTAATTAAAATTAAGTTTAAAAGAGGTTAGTACTATACAATAGACAGAGATAATAATTGTTGAAATGAAACAATGAAAGTTTTAGTTAGTAAGTAAATAAAATGAATTTTATTGGTCAAGTTGAAAAGATGTTTGTTTACATTCAATTTAAGTCGTCCCACCAGACAGGCTGTGCATGCTATAAATAGTGGATAAATTCGAGTCAAATTATTCACTATTGAATGTTTCTGCTCCAGTGAGACAATGCATTGGTCAAAATAACGAAAATATCGCACCCGTCAGTGCTTCAATTCAAAATGAGCCACATCACTAGATTTCACGTCGTTCACAGGAATTTGGAATTTCACTACACATTATGCCGAATTTTGGGTAAAGATCAACGCCTACATCCTTACAAGATCAAATTAACACAAGAAGTGAAGCCTCTTGTGGTCGCTGTGGCGTAGTGGTAGTGCGTTGGACTGCTACGCAGAGTGTCCGGGGTTCGAATCTCGGCACAGGCAAAATCAAAAAGTAGAAAAAATAATTTTTCTACACGGCACCACCTCTTGGCAGGCAATGGCAAACCTACAAGAGTAAAAATTGCCTATGAAAAGCTTTTAACTTCGCCGTTCGGATTCGGCATTAAACTGTAGGTCCCTTCTATTCGTGTATAACATGCACAACATGAGTGGATGCGAAAAGCTCGGCCTAGGCCCTCCATGGGCTGTTGTGCCATTAAAAGTAAAGTTAGAAGCCTCGTGACCATTTGAGGTGCCAAACTTCTCCCATTATCATCTGCAAAAGTTAGAAGAAAATCCTGAATTTCATCGAAAAATTATCTTTAGCACTTAAGCTAATTTTTGGCTTAAAGGCTTTGCCAATAAAATGCAAAATATGCATTATTGGAAAGCCACAAGCCCACATGTGCTTCAAGAGACTCCATTGCATCTACAAAAAGTGTGGTGTGTATTTCATGCCGGAGATATGATATGTGTGGAATAGTGGTGGAAAAAAGTGGCTCCGACGAATCGATCACTGCAAACGTTCTAACGGTGGTCATATGAGCGATATCGAATTCCGTACTTAAACGTAACATGTGCAATACACATGAAACAAATTTCAGCCCGCTATCTCAATTACTCTGTGTTTTATTAAAATAGAAAATTGTTATATCCCTATTGACAAAACTATGAAGAGCTTTTCAATTCGCCGTTCCAAATCGGCATAAAATTGTAGAATAATTTTAGTTGCCTACAAATATTATGTAACTTGTGATTATAAAATAAGTTTGAAATTTCATGATTATAGATACTTACTTACTTTACTTTTAATGGCACAACAGCCCATGGAGGGCCTAGGCCGAACTTTTCGCATCCACTCATGTTGTGCGTGTTATATTTGTACATGAATGGAATGAATGATTATAGATACCTGTTATATATTAGAGGTAAGACTTAGGCGTGGCAATGAACCCATGGTAATAATTTGTTTGCAAGGTGATTGCCATTATTAGTTACTTACTTAGTTGGCACTACAACCGATGATCGGTCTTGGTCGTCACGGTAAAACTTCGGCAGTCACCTTTGCTTTGCGCGCGCTGGCGCCAGTTGGTAAGGCCAAGTGCAGTAAGGCGCTCTGTACCTGGTCTTTTCAACGGAGATTAGGACGTCGTCTTCTGCGTGTTCCTAAACCGTGGCTCGAATGAAACACACTTCTATACTGAGCGCCTTCTTCCATTTGCTCAACATGACCCAGCGAAGTCGCTGGTTTTTTATTCGCCTGACTATGTCAGTGTCAGCGTACAGCTCATAACAGCCTCTCATCGTTAGAGGTCAAGGTCCATGCCTCAACGCTATACATTAGAACGGTAAGGATGAGGGACTTATAGAGCGTTATTTTTGTCGGTGGAAAGAGGGCTCTGCAGTGACATTTTGCCCAAGACGCCGTGACTCTTTGTTTGTTGACATAAGGTATTTCGTTTTGTCCTCGTTCCCCACTAGACCCAATCGACGAGACTCCGTTACCAGGTTGGAGTATGCTGCACTGACTTCTCCGCGTTGGTGCCAATGATGGCAATATCATCAGTGTATGCTAGCACCATGACGCTCTTGTAGAAAATAATGTCAGAGATGTCGATGTTCGCAGGTCGAATTATTTTCTCCAGCATAAGCTAAATCGCACGATAGTGTGAATATCTGATCGATGGTGGATATACCAGGCCTGAAGCCCCAAATGATTGGACCAGGTTGTAGATGATTGGGGCAGGTTATAGACGATAGGCTCCAGTCTTTCACACAGTACGCTCGATAGAACCTTATTTGCGATATTAAGAAGGCTTACCCCACGATAGTTGTATCTTGTGGAATCACCTTTCTTGTAGATTGGGCAGAGTACGTTGAGGTTCCAATCACTTGGCGGAGCAGATTCCACTGTTGCGGGATTATTGACGTCATCGCCATTAAACAGCTGAGAAGTGCTCCCTCCATAACCTCATAATACCCTGGGCATCTGTCACGAGACTTCCGTTTTCGTTCTTGCAGGAAGAGGTCCCAGTTCTCAAACCGTTAGTCATGTGTCTTATTTTTTCGAAGAATTTTTATATCTCGTTCCTGTCCCATAACATATCGATAACATTAAACTCACGCCTTTCTGCTTCTCTTTGTGTGCGCCTGAAAAGACGTTTCTCCTCCCTCCTCAACTATGTATCAAAGGAATTAAAAAACTTAAAAATTCGGAAGCCGAATTGATTATTGTAGTTACGTTTACGTCATGATTATCTAAAGCTGAATGATGAATGTTATAGAAACTACTTATTTAAATTCAACACGATCCTAAATCTTTTTAAGACTTTGTAAATTCGAAACGTAATAAAAATATTTAATAAAAGACCAGTGATTTTCCTCCGGCTATGTGCCTTTGTGATTTTGTGTCTAGTGAATTGAAATTACAAACTTGCTGATTTTTTAAAATCTATCTATACATATTTCACGTTTAGCTTCAATGACAATGACTTTTATCCCTTCGCCATTTATATTTGTTTTCCAACTATAGATTCCCTAGATGTTCTTCACCATCTTAAGTCTCTTGAGCTGTCATTTACATCTGGGCGCGATAATATTCTGAGTTGTATATTAACAAATTGTGCAGAACTTTTACATAAACCGCTTGCAAAAATCTTTGACAATTGTTTAAAATTGAGTTGGAAAGAATCTTTTGTTGATCTTCTTCATAAAAATAGTGCCAAATATAATATCTCAAATTATGTATAGAGGAACTCTATTAGAGGCTTGATACTCTTAATTAAGTGTGATACCTAAGTTATATTATACATTTTGTTACAACATAGATCAACACATGGCAGCAGGGGTTCGTTAAGGGGAGAATTACAACGACGAACTTTTTAGAATTCACTGCATGTGTAATGCAGCAAAGCGTTTGATAAAGTCAATCTTGGCTTTGGAGTAATAAGCTAAGTTTCATTGGATTTCCGCTCTTGCTTTTAAAATGGATAGAGTCATATATATACAGAAAACAAAAGGTGATATTCCGAAATGCCGAATCAAAAAGCATTGCTATTACTTTCTGGATTCCTCAAGGGAGCAATCTGGAATTTTTATTATTTCTTCTGTTTATTAATGATTTGCCGTCTGTTATTCGAAATAGAAAAATTATGATGTATGCTGATGATGTAAAGTTGTACTTATCATACAACTCTATAATAAAACAACTCACATCAAAAAACGAACTAGGACTCAATGCTTACTTTTTGTGGAACAATGAGTTAAAATCAACTAAATGTACCGCCGTGAAATTTTGGAGACTGTGGTACTCCCCTGGGCCCGAGAGAGCTTGGGCGATAATGGTTGGACATTCCTACAAGACTTTGCGCCAGTTCACAGAGCCAAAACTACACACGATTAGTGCAGGACTTATTTTCCCGATTATATCACATCTCTAGAATGGCCACCATATTCGCCAAATCTCAATCATATGTGTTGCAGCGTACGGTCGATTTTAGAGGTCAGGGTCAACGTCATAAAAATTTGCAGTCCCTTAAACACTCGTTGCGTTGTGAATGGGACCAAATAACAATGGAGGAGCTGCGACCCACAGCCAACAAATTTTCCAAGCGTTTGACACTGTGTATTGGTGCAAAGGTGGTCTCTGCATATATATGTTTACTCATGCATTGTTATATTTTTCTATGGCCCTTTTTTTGTTTTTAATTACAGTAGTTTCTTTGTGTCCAAAACTGTTGTATACACTTATTAATTGTCACCCTGTAATCGTCAACATGACATTACGAAATGTTGTAACTTCTGCTTCATAATAATGTAAGGCTGTATGTAAATGCTTTGAAAAAATGTATTAACTATTGAAAATAAGTTTTCATCCAATTTGGGTGATACGCTTAAGAATAACATAAAATGAGTATGAGTTTGACCATAACATGAAATGAGTATGAACATTTTTTAGGGAATCTTAAATTTTTTATATGTAGTTTTATTTATTTACATAGTTTTAACTTTTATTGAATTTAACTTTGAGCTTAGCGGTTTTACTATTACACCAAAATTTACGACAATTTCTACATTTAAAAGGCCATGATGTATTTATCACTAAAAGATCAAAAGTTTGTATTAAAAAAAATTGTTGCCTTTAAATTCTATGCAAAATATTCTGCCACAGGTACGTAAAGTTTATACATTTTTGATGAAGTTTATTGCCTTTGCCGGGTACGTAATAGTAAATGTACATATGTATGTACTACATACTTGCACGAATGTAGATTCCTCTAATGAACTAAAGCAGGAAAAGCATTGAAATTACAAAACACAAACAAACGCATTTCAGAGAAAATATCGGATCATTCGAAAATATTGTAGGTATGTGCATATGTATGTTTTCAAAAATTTATGTATCTCGAGTTTTAATTTGGTTTTTGAATTTGTTTAAGTTTTTTGTGTTCGGCGTGTACGGACGTTCTAATAGTCTACCCGTAATTGATATACTGTGAATCGGAAATATTTGAATTTCAATTAAAATTTTTTTTATTCATACGAAGAATTTCATGAAATATTGAAAATTAATTTGTTTAACATCATACATAAGTACATATACATATATCACATATTGAAATTGAAAAGTAAGTTGATGAGTGGAAAAAAAGTTTAACTCAAAATTATATGAATAGTACAGTATTTTACTTTTAACTTTCGCAGTATAAAAACTGGAGGTTTGTTTCTCTTGGGTACAAATATAAATCATAATATATATTGGTTATCAGAAAAATATGTTGTAGGGTGCAAATTTGCACTTTTTTACTATGGCTCCCAAACATGTTCTATGTGTAATCTTGTGTAATCGGTCTGTTAATCTTAAAAAAAGATAAGTTTGGTATGCACTACATATCGAATTACATACGCAGTCAGCCAATTTGTGCGACCTCCAAAATTATTTTCTTCAGTTTCGATACAGCGACTGAAATAAAGAAAAAGTTTTTCCTGGACCACTGTATATAAAATTATATTATTTTGGTACCAGTTATTGCTATGATATCGTTTTTTTTGCCAATTAATTTACAAATTGTGTTCTTTACTAAAAGAATTTAATAGCTTTATGTAAATTTGAATTGAATACATATGCTGCACTAGATTCTAATAATTTTATGATGAATGATTCATATATGTACCATATATGGACAATTCCATTGTTCGAATGTTATTCTCGCATGCACTTTCACTATTCTCTTTATTACGATAGTTTTTGGAAATAAGTTCACAAGAATACATAAATTGAAATGTCATTTTGAATATTTCAAAAACCGTTACACATTCCGGTGGTCGCAGCATTTGTTACACATTCCGCAAAATTTTTCATTTGATGTGTATTGCACAATTTTATGTATGAATGAATGACGCATTGAAAATATTGAACAAAAAATTTCAAAACCTTGCATGCAGTTTTTTATGCTGATACCGAATTCCACACATCAGGATTTCTAGATACGTTATTCCAAAAAAATTACAATACATTGACCATTATAAAATAGAGATTTCTTTAACTTTTTAAAATAAGCTCACAATTAACTACTATTACACTGTTCGACAACAATCAACTTTTTCAGAAATAAAGTTATGAAAATGAATTTTAATAGAACTCCGAAAAAAAACATAATACGTGCTTAGGTGTTTTAAAATATTTGTTTTCACGGGCTTTAAATTTTCCCATTTTTAAAAAAGTAAAATAATCCACAAGACCACTTGTTAATTTTACATCTAAGGTTATTTAGGGGTAAGCGATTTATAAAGGGTGATTTTCTTGCTAGTTGGTTTTTTACGTTTATATTTTTGACAGTTAACGCGTGATTTTTGGCATGTGCTCAGTTTGATTTGCCATTTCATCATGAATAGACTTACGCCTGAATAACGTTTGCAAATTATTGTAATTTATTATCGTGCTCTGTGAAAAATGTATTTCGCAAGCTACGTCCATATTATGGTCGTCATAATCGACCCACAGAGCAGGATATTCAGCTCATTGTGACAAAATTTCGCACCAGTTTCATTTTATTGGACATCAAATCGTATCCATAGAGTGCGTACCGAAGAGAACATTGTTGCTGTATCCGCCAGTGTTCAAGAAGATCGAGATATGCCCATCCGGCGCCGATCGCAGCAATTGGGTTTGTGTTGTTCGACCACTTGGGAGATTTTACGCAAAGATCTCGGATTAAGAACTGAAGCCAGGTGGGCCTTAGAAAAGCTGCATCAGATTTTTTTATCGCAAAATTGTCTTCAGCGACCAGACTCATTTTTGGCTCAATGGATATGTGAATAAGCAGAATTGCCGTATTTGGAGCGAAGACCAGCCAGGGGCAATTCAGCAGTTACCAATACATCTCGAAAAATGCACTGTTTGGTGCAGTTTATGGGCAGACGGCATCATTGGGTCGTACTTCTTCAAAGACGATGAAGGCCGCAACATTACGGTCAATGGAGAAAGGTACTGTTCGATGGAAGTGGCAGGAATTGATTTATCAATCCAAATAAAAATTTCATTCACTTTTGTAAGATTTCTATGTTTTTTTTAATTTACAAAAACCAAGCTTTAAAAAAATCACCCTTTAGTAGACATTTCCGTAAAACATTTTCCACAAATGTATTAACCCATTAGTTCCTTCCCATATGGATATTTTTTCCACCTTTTTGAAAGAAATCACTTTTTTGACTCATTACGAGGGTTTATAGAGTGTTAATAAGTTCTACATACTACTTATACATATTGCTCATAAAATTCTACTACTAATTTTAATGAACACTAAAAATCTGTAAACTGGGTTTTATGTAGTAAAAATAATCAAATTTCCACCTATTATACGCTGTCAACAAAGGTATCTTTAAAAGTATTTTCTAAACTAAAAATAAATATACAGTATTTTACATCGCAAATTAAACATTAGCTGCGTTTTATTGGCTATTTAGTTTAAAATGTACCAATAAAACTACCAAGTTGTTATGGTAAGCCCCTTCTTCTATGTTTTTTCGTCACAATGGAGGTTAAAAATTTTGAGAAATATCGACAACAATATAAATGATTGCCAGTCATTACATTTAGTCTTCGACATTGTTTTTGAGTTTTACTCTTCATAAGAATATTTATCAATGAGAAGACAACTAATGGCAAATATTTTATTTAATAAAATAATCTAACAGTGTTAAATGTATTAAATTATAAAATCCATTTGATTTAAAAAATAATATGGATAAGCTGTTGGAAATAATTAGAATTCGCTCATCTCTAATGACAGCTTATCCCTTTATTTATATTTGAGATTTTGTACAAATTAAGTTATTAAATAGAAAATTGAAAAGATAATACAAAAATGAGTAATTCAAGTGTTGATTTGGTAAGAAAAATATATTAGCAAGGCGAGTATGTTGTTATTGCTTTCCCATACAATTATTGCAACTAGTTTTACATACCTATTTGTGAATGGCGAATAAAACGCAGCTATTATAAGGTTAATTAAATTAAATACTTGTACCTTCAACGATGTAGTAACTCTTTAGCATTTCCCTTATGGGACTTTTTACTTTTGCAACATAAATAATCATTTAAAAGTAAGAGTTAATATGATCTACAACAATTTTTCTTAACACAATTTACTGAGAGTGTGTGTTTTTTGGACACATACCACAATCAATAATTTTTTTTGCACTATTTTATGAAAATTATGAAGCTGTATCAATCCAAACTAAACTTGTTGAAATGAATTAAACATTAATGCTTAGTCGGTAATGGTTTATTTTCATTTTAGTAAGTTCCCATAGTACCGAAATCGTGAGAAAAAACACCTTTTAAACATCCATATTAATACACCGTAAAAGGTATACTTAATGCTTGATTGAATTACTGTTGTAATGTTTATTTTTCAAGGTAAAATACATTTATAGCTTAAAAATACCTTTTAATACACATTTGTTCACTGGTGCACTTAAGAAATATTTTTGAAGTTTAAGTTTTGTTTTATTAAAATCAAGTTTAGAGGTTTTTGTTTTTCAGGTTTTTTTCAGTGATCTATAGTAAAATTTGATGAGGAACATATTTATGGTACTTCTCCTCCTTCAACCGTCTTATGGATCAAAAAGGTGATTTCTTCTGGAAAGTGCAAAAGACCCATAAGGTAGAAGGTAATGCGTTAATACTTACTTACTTACTTAGCTAGCACTACAACCGATGATCGGTATTGGCCGCCTCTATAAAGCTTCGCCAGTCGCCTCTGCTATTCGCGCGCTGGCGCCAGTTGATAAGGCCGAGTGCAGTCAGGTTGCCCTGTACCTGGTCTTTCCAACGGAGATTAGGACTTCCTCTTCTGCGTGTTACTACACCGTGGCTCGAATAAAACGCCCTTCTAGCCGGAGCACTTTCTTCCATTCGCTCAGCATGACCCAGCCAGCGAAGCCGCTGGATTTTAATACGGTTGAATATGTCAGTATCGGCGTACAACTCATACAGCTCATCGTTCCATCTTATTCAATACACGTCGTCCATATTGGACCGTAGATCTTACGGAGTATCTCCCTCTCGAACGCTCCTAACAGCCTCTCATCATTGTTGGACAATGTCCACGTTTCGGCCCACATATTAGGACGGGAAGGATGAGTGACTTATAGAGCGTTATTTCCGTCGGTCGAGAGAGGGCTCTGCTTCTCAATTGCCTACTGAGCCCGTAGTAAGACCTGTTGCCAAGAGTAAATCTCCGCTTGATCTCAAGGCTGACATTATTGTTGTGCTAGTGCATTGGTGCCAATAATGTCAATATCATCAGCGTATGCTAGCAGCATGACACTCTTGTAGAAAATAGTGCCAGATATGTCGATGTTCGCAGCTCGAATTATTTTCTCCAGCATAAGGTTAAAGAAGTCGCACGATAGGGACTCACCTTGTCTGAAACCTCTGTCCTAATTTTCACTGCGCTGGTGCTGTCGGTCAGTGTTATTTTGCAAAGACGAATGAGCTGTGCAGAGATAACAAAATCAATCATTGCGGCATACAAGTGATCCCTAATTATTCTGTCAAAGGCGGCTTTATAATTGACGAATAGATGGTTGGTGTTTATCTGTGTTTCTTGGGTCATTTCCAGTATTTGGCGTAGTCTGAATATCTGATCGATGGTGGATTTACCAGGCCTGAAACCAAACTGATAAGGTCCAATCAGTTTGTTGACGATGGGCTTCAGTCTTCGCACAGTACGTACGATAGAACCTTATAAGCGTTATTAAGAAGGCTTATCCCACGGTAGTTGACGCGGATCGTGGAATTACCTCTCTTATGGATTGGGCAGAGTACGTTAAAGTTCCAATCACTTGACATGATTTCATTTGACCATATTCTGCATAGAAGCTCATGCATGCGTTTTGTGAGCTCTTCGGCTCCAGTCTTAAACAACTCAGCAGCCAGGACATCTGCACCTGCAGCCTTATTGTTTTTCAGCCGAACGATTTCTGTTAAGACCTCCTCATAGTCGCGCGGAAGTACTTCAACGCCGTCAGTGATTGGGGTTCCCGAAGTAGTCATCACCATTAAGAAGCCGCGAAAAGTGCTCCCTCCATTATCTCATTATAACCTTCACATCTGTCACCAGATTTCCATCTTCACCCTTGCAGGAAGAGGCCCCGGTCTTCAAACCATCAGTCAGGCGTCTTATTCTTTCAAAGAATTTTCGTACCTCGTTCTGTCCCGTAACATTTCGATATCATTGAACTAGCGTCTTTCTGCATCTATTTCCTTGCTCCTGAAGAGACATTTCTCATCCCTTCTTAACTCTCTGTATCAATACTTAGCAGCTCGCGTTATAACTGACTGCAGGGTGGCTCTGTAAACAGCGTTTGTTTGCTACAGTAGCATCGCGACACTCTTAGTCGTACCACATATTTCTCCGTCGACGGTGGTAGCCTAGCATCTCTTCGGCAGCCGTACGCATAGAGCGGGAAATGTGCGTTCACTGCTCGCATACATCATCAAGTTGGGTGTTTTTCGATAGGAGGAGTGCGAGTCGATTGGCGAAGACTTCGTCTGTCTGTTGTGATTGCAGCTTTTTGACATCCAGCTTTCTCTTAGTTCCTATCCGTACGCAATTTGCTATACATACTCTTTGGCTGCAACCAAGTAGTGGTCTGAGTCGATGTTTGCACCACGTATTGTGCTTACGTCTAGCATATTGGAAGCGTGCCTTCCGTCGATCGCAACGTGATCAATCAGGTTTTGTTTGTTTTGATCATGGAACCACCAAGTGGCCTTATGGATATCGAGATGTTGAAATCTCGTACCACTAACAGTCATGTTTCGTGCGGCGGCGAAGTCGATCATGAATTTTCCGATCGTCGAACCAAAGAGACTCTCTTTGCCCACCTTTGCATTAAAGTCGCCTAACACGATTTTAATATCGCGGTGGGGCAATGCTCATAAGTTTTGTGGAGGAGCTCGTAGAAGTTATATTTGGTTGTTTCATCCTTCTCATCCGTCGAGGCATGGATACAAGTTAGGCTGAAGTTGAAGTATTTTGCCTTGATGCGAATAGTGGCTAGTCGCTCGTTCATGAACGTGAACCTCGAGACTAGATGACGCAGTCTCTTCCCAACCACAATTCCAACACCAAATTCGTGTCTCGACGCATGACAGCTGTAGTAGATATCACAGGATGCTCTTTTGGAGCAACCCTGTCCCGTCCATCGCATTTCCTGTATAACGGTGATGTCAGCTCTATATTTTTGGAGGACACCTTCCCTGTAGAGGGTTCGGGCATTCCAAGTGTATATCCGTAGATCGTTGTCCTTTGTGCGTTTGCGGGAGTCGTCAACATTAGGGGGTTCCTTATCGTTGGCTTCTTTAGGGGATTAATTAGGGAATATTTAGAATTGGTGGGTTCCAAGCCCGGCGCATAACCATTCATTCAAGGCCACGGAAAAGCCCGCCGCAAACATTAGTTAGCTCACTGACGGGTGTCAGATCACTATCCAGGGGACGCTGCTAGGAGGCTGTATGTGGACTTGAGACATAGAAGCGCAAGGATCCTTAGTAATCATATCTCTAATAAAATAAAATAAATATGTAAATTAATAAAACACGAAGCACCGGTTCCCATGGCCTAATTCCTAGGATTTAGGGACAAAAGAGGAGAGAAAAATCAGTTTTTTCAAAACGATCCAGGAAGTATTTTCGGGATGCTCATAAACCGAGGTTCATTTCTAGGAGGTTACAGAAACACATTATTTCTCTTTAATTTGAGTTAATATATATACATTAATCAAGAAAGAGTAAACCACATTTAATTTTTATTTCAGAAATTTCAAACTGTTTCAGCACTTACAAAAAAGCATCTCTTGATCACTATGTCCACAACAACAGCTAACAGCAAAGTGAGCTCGTCGTCATCCAAAAAGTTATCAAAACAGACTACGCTTAAGTCTGCGAGTAGTCTTAGTGTAGAAGAAAGTATAACAACAACATTTACTACAGCTGCAGAACAGCAACAAGCAATCACAGATTCTAGCAGTGGCAGTGCTTGTGAAACTGTGCAGATGGGTTCCAAAATTACTATGAATAAATCGACTGCAGCGAGCTTGAGCAAAAATGAGATACAATCCACAAAAATTATGGAAACAATTCATGCAGCCACTGAAATAGATACCTCTACTACTAATGATTCAACAAATTCCTCTGCAGAGGTTACTATAAGGCACGATAATCAAGAAATCAATGGAAAAACGAAACTTAAGTCAAAGAAAAGCAAAAAGTCGGATACCGACAAACAAAACATTTCAGTGGTACGAATTTTATGTATACGAGTATTAAGTTTAGTATCGATATATTTGATTTGATTAATGTGTAACATTTTTGACATTGTTCAAGTGAAATTTATAATTTCACTTCGATTTTTTTATTTCAAATGTACTACGAACACAGCAGCTTCCCTGCGTCCTTTCGTTAAAGCGCTGAATTCTTTTCAAATTATACTGGTGATAGGATCAGGCAGGACGATAGGGGATAGAAACGGAGGGATTCCCCAGGCCCGTATTTTTTAGAAGGCCGTGCTTCAGCGCCTCCAAAAGTAAATTATGGAAATTTTTAATAAATGTGTAATTTCTGTAGGAATTTCCCTATTTCTTTTTTTATATGTTTGTTTTGATCATCTAAAGTCTCTGAAAAATATGTGGCGACCTGTGAGGTTATAATTTCTATATCAAGTTTGTTAATATACATATCTAGATGAACTTTTCATTTCAAATTGAAAATTATTAATCTTATTATATTTTATGATTTTCAAAACTACTTTCCATGTACATATTTAAAAAATAAGGTGTCCGCCGGATGATGGGTCCTCTCTCCCCAGGTCATATATTTTCTCTCCACGGCCTTGTACAGAATACAAGTAGTTTTAAGGTATATGAAACGATCTCTCAAGATCCTGTCATCGAACGATGACAGGAACATCAACTATCATCAACTATCATTATATAATAAAGAATTGCTATTTGAATTACTTAATATTTTATTCCACCAATCCGGAGTCCCTTCTACTTCATACTATGTATATTTAATCTACAATCACTTTTTGAGTCATCTGACCCCCACTGTAATTCATAACACAATTTCAAGACTTTAAGTGCAAAAGAATTCAGACATACATATTTGTCTCTTCTACTTCAAAAATTTAAAATAATACACTATACAGTGCATCTATGTCAATGGCAAAACACCAAGAGTAAAAATTGCCTACGATAATCTATGGTAGCGCAGGCCATGTTTTTTTTCGATTTTCAAAATTCCAGACTCTTAAAAAGTTGTAGGCATGTCAGCTTATTATGTTATTATGCTAATGACATAGGAACTTCGTGGGACAATATCTTGAGGTTGCGCATTGATTTCAAAGTTTTGAATTTTACTACAATTATTACCAATTTTTTTTTTATAAATTTTCGATCGACCCGATATGTAGAAATATCTTAGTTTTATTATTAATATTTAACACCTAACCATCATTCGCACTGCCTTACTTTTGTAATGCAAAGATAGTAACGAACGATAATTCGGTAACCCTGCAGCAAATTTATCCAGAATGTATAAAGGAGATGGCCTGCAGATCGAACAGAAAATCTGAATTTTGAGAAACATGAGGCAAAGTATAAATGGGTCCCCAAAAATGCACTGAATAAAATCGGATAGGATTCAAAAACTCCCGAAAAAAATCCACCAATACTGGAATCCGGAGAAAGTACAAAAATTCCCCGAATTTCCGGATGAAAGCTCACCAGTTGGTAACCCTGCTTTGAATGATATGTTTGGTAATTGTAGTTGCTTATCAGGTGTTTTTCTTAGAGGCTTCATTTTTTCTTTTAATCGCACAACAGCCCACGGAGGACCTAGGGCGAGCTTTTCGCATCCAGGGGCCTACAGTTTTATGCCGAATCCGAATGGCGAAGTGAAATGCTTTTCATTGGGGATTTTTACTGTTTTAGGTTTGTCATGGCCTGCCAAGAGGTGGTGCCGTGTAGAAAAAAATTTTTTTTTTCTACTTTTTGATTTTGCCTGCCACTACGCGATAGCGACCACATCTTTTCTTAGAGGCGGAGAACTATAAATTGAAATAACAAACAGAAAATGTTTTTAATAACCATGAAATTGACTTTACTTATTTCAAAGATACCTAGATGTCACGAACGCCATGTACACACATTCCACACACTTTAGGCAGTAAGTCAGTCTGTATTTCGGCAATTACTCGTCGAATGTTAGCTTCCAAGTGCGCAATCAATATCCTCAAATTGCACACACGAACGATGTCCAGTTAACATGTTCATTTCGTTTAGTTAATCCTTCGTCAAATGTTTATTATGCTCCGTTTTTCTTGCCCTAAAGCAAAAAATGTTTGTAGCCAAACAAAAGCGAAATTCTCCACCTAATGCAATAGTTGATCTCTCACTTGACCAATTTCCTAACTAATAATATTAACTATACTGCGTCAAATGAGCTCCCTCATACATCGTATGCTAATACTCTGACAGGAATTCCAGATCAGAGAAAGGACAAACAATCAGCCCCAATGCATGATATGTTCTCTTCTTTTATACAAATGATGGATAAGTTCATGGAATGGATGCAGAGTATGATGCAGTCAATGATGCAAAGTATGGTCCAGAACCAAACGCTTATTTCCAGATTGCTGAGAGTAGATTGAACGCACTAAAAATCTGCCACTGGAACGCTAACGGCTTAAGCCATAATATCCTAGAAGTTAAACGTTACCTTTCTTTGAATAATATCGATGTTATGCTAATTTCAGAGACGCATTTAACGAGCAAAAACTGCATTCGTATACAAGGCTACTCCTTTTATGACACCAAACATCCTGATGGAAAGGCCCACGGTGGTACTGGTATTTTCATCAGAAGTACAATGCGGCATTATGAAGTAGAGCAACTTTCTGAAAAATACATCCAAGCCACCACTATCTGCATACTTATCGCCCAAATGAAACTTTTGTTATCTGCTGCATATTACCCGCCTAGATTTTCAATAGCAACTGAACATTTCAACAAATATTTTGACTCCTTGGGACCGAAATTCCTAGCAGCTGGAGATTTTAATGCTAAACACACTTTCTGGGGTTCCAGATTAATTTCGCCACGAGGAAGACAACTTTATGCAGCTCTAAATAAGGGTCTCGATGTCATATCATCCGGAAATCCAACATATTGGCCGACCGACTCCAATAAAACTCCTGATTTGATTGATTTTGGTGTTATTAAGGGTTTAAAGAAGCAATATATCTCTGCTGATCCATCTTATGATTTGTCTTCAGACCATTCCCCGGTGATCTTAACGCTGACAAATATTTTTGGATGTCAAACCTATAATATTAAATCATTTGTTAATTGGCGTAACTATAGTAGAGAAGTTGAAAGAACTATTCCAGAAATTTCTGTACCTCGTTGTCTCAATAAAATTAAGCTCGCTGTCGATGTAATAAACAAAACCCTAATTGACGCTGCTGAGTCTACTATTGTTCAATATGTTAATGTGAAAAAAGCAATCTTAACATCAACCTTGGATGGGCTTGTTTCTGCTAAGCGGCAGGCAAGATGAGATTGGCAAAGAAAGCTCTAAACACAACCTTAATAAAGCGACTAAAGCCCTGAAAAAAGCACTTGATGAGGAAAGAAACAGTTCAATACAAAAATATCTAGAAAGCCTTGGCTCACAAAAAGAAAATAATTATTCCTTATGGAAAGCTGCAAAGAAATGTAAAACCCCCATTCAAAGGGAACCTCCCATACGCAAACAAGACGGCTCCTGGGCTCGTAGCGATGAATAAAATGGTACTACTCTGGCACTACACCTGCGTAATGTTTTTCATCCTAACCCCCAAACCAACAACTTTCAGCCCAACATATCAATCTCAGATGACGTGGAAAATCCTCCAATTATTGAGCTTTCTGAATTGAAAGAAGTTATATCTAACATTAACCCAAGAAAAGCACCCGCATGATTTAATAAATGGGAAAATGATAAAACATTTACCTGACTCAGCAATCGCCTTCATTCTCATCTTTTTCAATATCATTTTGTCTCTTGGGTATTTCCCGACTCAATGGAAGACATCGTTAATAAAAATGATCCCAAAGCCTGGGAAAGATCCTTCTGTTGCTTCATCATATCGACCAATAAGTCGATTGCCGGAAATCTACAAAATTTTCGAAAAACTTCCCGGACCATCAATTTGGTTTTCGTAAAAAACATGAAACCATTGAGCAGGTCCTTAGAATCGCTAACGAAATACATATAGCTTTACAATCAAAACTATATTGCACGGCAGCCTTCCTTGATGCAGCGCAGGCTTTTGATAAAGTGTGGCTAGAAGGACTTTTATTTAAAATTGCACACTCGCTTCCGAAAAACTTTCATAAACTACTGAAATTCTACATAACTCACCGAAAATTTAGAGTCCGGCATAAATCTCAAGAGCAGAGCATTTGCTGACGAAGTTCGCCGACGACACTGCGATAGTCAGTACTGAACGTAACTGCACTACAGCATCACAAAATTTATCGAGGCATCTTAGCTTGATAGAAAAGTGGCTTGCCAAATGGAGAATTAAGGTGAACGAAACTAAATGCGTCCAAGTAACTTTTACTCTAAGGAGAAAAACATGCTCCATAGTTAAAATCAATAATATGAATTTAGCTCAGGCAAATTCTGTTTAATATCTAGGGATACATCTAGATAGAAGGCTCACGTGGACAGGTCATATTGAAGCCAAAAGGTGCCAATTAAATCTTAAATATAAAGAATTGTACTGGCTACTAAATCGCAATTCTAAACTTAGCCTCGATAATAAATTATTAATTTATAAAAAAAAATTAAAGCCAATTTGGACCTATGGCATAGAGTTGTGGTGTTCAGCGTGTAACACAAAAATTTAAAAAAACCAGCGAGTACAAAATAAAATTCTCCGACAAGCAACGTGCGCTCAGTGGTACGTCAAAAACAAAAAAAAATACACAAAGATGTCCAACCGTCGAAAAAGTCATTCACCAATACACTCCTAAATTCCTAAAGAGACTCAGGTCGCATCCAAATCCTCATGCCCGACATTTACCTTCTACAACTGCACTAAACCGCCTCAAAAGAAAATCATTGATAAATATTAATACCCTAGCTCAATAGCATACATGTTAGACTTTTAAGATTTGTACAAATATTGTTAATTTCAATTTAGAAAGATTCAATAAATAAACCAATGGAAAAAAAAAATTTTTATTTCAGTAAATTAATTGAATGCCGCGCTGTGTGGCATGTGGCGCCATCCGGCTCAAACCACATGTCTGCAACTTTAATGTCTTCCATTTGAAGCATGAAAAAGTTAGCAATCATGTTCCTGTACCGCTCCCACTTATCTGTAATGTTATGACTATCATTAAAAAAAGTTTTATGATATTCCTGCAAATGCGTAACACAGAAACAGAATACAAGATTAGGCATTGCGCAAGTGCTTAATTTTTTGGCTACGTCACACCATACCTTTGTTTACATTTTTCTTAGCATAATCTCTTGTTCTTATTTTTCTCCGTCAAGTGAAAAGGTACGATAGCGAATCAGATCCCAGCATAGGCTTTGTATGTAGGCACATACATTGCTTAAAAAAACTGAACTAAAAACCAGCATCTGCTTTTGCTGTTCTATTATTGTTAAACTTACTCTGTTATAGTAACAACATAGTATTCGTTTCAGTTAAGGTGAAACTCTCATTCACCTAATATTGGTAGGAATGTAAGAAAGTTATGAAAGAAAAGCAGACTAAGACGGGAATCGAACCCGAATCCTCATGGCTGAGAGTCTATTTCGCTACCCACTAGACTTTTGAGGTTGGCAATCGATCCTAAGGCTACTGCAACTAATCTAGTCTAGTACTCATTCACTAGACCACCGAGGAGGACAACGCCGTATAAAATGCAATGTTCCCGCATATTTTCTATTAATTTTTCTGCATTGAACAATTAATAAGTGTATACAACCTTCTTTGCGCTGTAGAAAAAGTATTGTATATTTTCTGCAATTTTCTTCATTCTTGCATTATTCTACGTAATCGAGAGTACATCTGATTTAATTTTGTGTGGGCTAGATTTCATTTAGTTATTTATTTTACGAAATCAAATAATCGTATTGCTCAGCTGCGCATTGCTTATTCTTTAGTTTCTCGTGCAGTTAAACGGTTTGAGGAGCTGGGTCATGAAGGTGATGGTCCAGGAAGAGACAGAAAACCTACCGTCACAAGCGGGTGCAGCGTAATTCAACAGTTTCCATGAGAAAAGTTGCTCATGAAATTGGCATTAATCGTGAATTAGTTCGACTCATAGCAAAAAACTTAAGACTCAATGCTTACAAGCAGGAATTGGATGGGAAAATATCCTATTGCCCTAGCCTCTGATTTATTAGTGGTCAGTTCCCACTTATATTGTAAATGGATTATGGATTATGTAACACTCATAACCCAACCGTACCTACGAATAATACTATAAAGTAATTTTTGCAGTAAATGATTTTTGGGCATCCTTTTTCTACTTTGTAGTTCATTAGTTGGTGCCCTCAGACTACTCAATTGCATAGTGATACTTTCCCAAAAACTCAGGACATGCGCTTTTGCACCTTTAGTAAATGCTTGTCAGACCTTTCCTTCACCTTCGTTGTGATTTTCGACCTAAAATTAAGTTTCAAAAACAGCAAATTTAAGGTCCGCCATGATTCAAAGTTCGAAATTTCCAAACGGCAATACTGATTCTAGCATACTATTTTAACAGTTCGTAGAAAAGTGTTTATCTTCCTTTATCATTTTTTTACCTAATAAAGATGATACTCCTTGAAATGTGAATTTAATAAAATAAATGTATCAATAAAATATAAATAAATGTATTAAAAAAAAAAAATAAGGAAGCAAAACATTGTCACTTTTGCCATTTTTAAAGTGACCTATAAGCGTTTCTGTGGAATTTTTGCTTTCCTCAATCAGCTAAAGTTTTTATGTATTTTACATAATATATTTTATTTTTTTTGTTTATTCCTGCAGAAATCCAGTTTCAACAAATTCGATGCATTGCAGAAAAGAAACCTAATTCATGTACGTTCAAGTGATGCGGGTGAAGCTCAAGAGAAATTTAGTGTAAGCAGTTAATTAACTCATAAAATAACCCAAAATCCGTTTTGCGTCGATTTTAAAATTTCATTCCGCGTTGTAATTTTGTATTGTCTCTATATCTTGTAAAAGTAGTGTTAACAGCAGTTTACAACAATGGTCAAATTTGTGCTTTATAGAACTAAAACTAAAATTGGTTATTTTGGTTAGTTACTACTGTGGGCAAAAGTTAGTAAGACTTTTTAATTTAAATTTCGCGCGAAAACCCATTTATCAAAATATTATTTTTTTAAGGTTGGTATGACTGTCGGTGACATCTGTGCCAAATGTCACATCAAAATAATCGTTAGTGTTTAGTATACGCTTGTCTTTCTGAAGTACAAAAAGTGAGTCACAATGAGTGAAATTATTCAACAAAGAAGTTCCATTAAATTTTGTGTGCGGAATCAAATTTATTTTGCCGAAACGTTCAGCAAAAGGCCTTCGGTGATAATTGTATGTCGCGAGCAAGTGTTTTTGATTGGTACAAATTGTTCAAAGATGGTCGAGAACGCGTTGACGACGAACCACGTCCAGGACGGCCATCAACATCAACATCAACACGTCAATAAAATCAAGGAATTGGTGCTCGAGAATCGACAATTAACAGTCAGAGACCTTACTGGCATCGTTGGAAAATCGGAAGGATCAGTGAAAACCACTTTAAAACATCATTTGGGCCTAAGAAGAGTGAATGCACGATTGGTTCCAAAATCACTGCATTGGTTTTACGAGACCATTTTGCCGCAACCACCCTATTCGCCTGACTTAGCACCGTGTGACTTTTGGCTATTTTCTAAACTCAAAAAACTGCTTCGTGGACACCGTTTTGAGTCAATTGAAGACATTAAACATGAATCGCTAAGCGCATTGAAGGCTATTCCGGAAATTGACAACTTTTTCGAGAATTGGAAAAAACGTTGGCACAAGTGTATTGCGGCCGGGGAGGATTACTTTGAAGGGGACGAAAAAGATTTGGAAGAATGAATAAAAAAATTTGAAATTATGAACAAAGTCTTACTACTTTTTGCCCACAGTAGTAGTTCTCAAAATAACATTTTATAGCAAATACTAGAACGGCAGAGTCAGAATGGAAACCGGTTTCGAACCGAATCATTTGCAATTTTGATTGATCAAACCCAAAGTAAACCTTTTGGTATTGCTTTAGTTGGGCGCAACTAAAATCTAACCTTTCCTACTTGGAGAGGTTCACTTTATGTAATACTTTGGAACCTGTATAAAAAACGTTTTTTCTGATGATCGTACGATATCATGGCATCATCGTACAAGCCAATTGGCTTACATTTTACACTTAGTAAGTTACTTACTTACTTACTTAGCTGACACTGCAACCGATGATCGGTTTTAGCTGCTTCTATAAATCTTCTCCAGTCGCCTCTGCTATGCACGCTCTGCCGCTAGTTGGTAAGGCAAAGTACACTCAGGTCGCCTTGTACCAGGTCTTTCCAACGGAGATTAGGACTTCCTCTTCTGCGTGTTACTACACCGTGGCTCGAATAAAACGCCCTTCTAGCCGGAGCACTTTCTTCCATTCGCTCAACATGACCCAGCCAGCGAAGCCGCTGGATTTTAATACGGTTGAATATGTCAGTATCGGCGTACTACTCATATAGCTCATCGTTCCATCTTATTCAATACACGTCGTCCATATTGGACCGTAGATCTTACGGAGTATCTCCCTCTCGAACGCTCCTAACAGCCTCTCATCATTGTTGGACAATGTCCACGTTTCGGCCCACATATTAGGACGGGAAGGATGAGTGACTTATAGAGCGTTATTTCCGTCGGTCGAGAGAGGGCTCTGCTTCTCAATTGCCTACTGAGCCCGTAGTAAGACCTGTTGGCAAGAGTAAATCTCCGCTTGATCTCAAGGCTGACATTATTGTTTGCTAGTGCATTGGTGCCAATAATGTCAATATCATCAGCGTATGCTAGCAGCATGACACTCTTGTAGAAAATAGTGCCAGAGATGTCGATGTTCGCAGCTCGAATTATTTTCTCCAGCATAAGGTTAAAGAAGTCGCACGATAGGGACTCACCTTGTCTGAAACCTCTGTCCTAATTTTCACTGCGCTGGTGCTGTCGGTCAGTGTTATTTTGCAAAGACGAATGAGCTGTGCAGAGATAACAAAATCAATCATTGCGGCATACAAGTGATCCCTAATTATTCTGTCAAAGGCGGCTTTATAATTGACGAATATATGGTTGGTGTTTATCTGTGTTTCTTGGGTCGTTTCCAGTATTTGGCGTAGTCTGAATATCTGATCGATGGTGAATTTACCAGGCCTGAAACCAAACTGATAAGGTCCAATCAGTTTGTTGACGATGGGCTTCAGTCTTCGCACAGTACGTACGATAGAATCTTATAAGCGTTATTAAGAAGGCTTATCCCACGGTAGTTGACGCGGATCGTGGAATTACCTCTCAGTAATTCCCAACCACAATTCCAACACCAAATTCGTGTCTCGACCCATGACAGCTGTAGTAGATATCACAGGATGCTCTTTTGGAGCAACCCTGTCCCGTCCATCGCATTTCCTGTATAACGGTGATGTCAGCTCTATATTTTTGGAGGACATCCACCAGCCGGATAGAGGCACCTTCCCTGTAGAGGGTTCGGACATTCCAAGTGCATATCCGTAAATCGTTGTTCTTTGGGCGTTTGGCCCTCTACAACTTAGAGGGTGGAGTAACTTAGTAAATTATAGAGGGCTAAAGCTTCATGTCATTTTCGCGTGAATAAATTTGAACACCACTTTTCTACGATATAAAGCTTTCGAAAGATGAGGCATTACACAAATCCTGAACCAAAACTTTTGTTGATTGGATATAATTTAAAATCACACAAATTTCGCATTAATCCTGCATCTTCATTCTAAAATAGTATTATTATGCGTCCACTAATTTGAGAATTTAATTTATAAACTTATTTTACTAATGCAAAAACTTTATGAAATCTATTATATTTATCTAGAATCCTCATGGTGAAAAGGAAATCAATTGCCGACTATGTTCAAAACCAGTCTATAAAATGGAAGAAATCAAAGCTGAGAAGAGCATATTTCATATGAACTGCTTTCGGTGTCATGAATGTAACAAGCAATTAAAGTACGTATAGATTTAAGATCGTGTGGCTATAAACTAGTGGCCCCATATAAAAAATATCACTTTTCTACTTTTCACCTGAAGCCACGTTTTTATTTAATTTCTTCAATCAAAAGACAAATGAATAACGTGGTTTCTTCAGTAGTAAACAAATGTTAATATAACGTGACTGGATGCGAAAAGCTCGGCCTAGGCCCTCCATGGGCTGTTGTGCCATTAAAATAAAGAAAAGGAAAGAAGTAACAAGTAGAAGTTCTGGCTGCAGGGTTCGTACTTTACTACGATAGTAGCGAATTTACTTCCTTTTCCGCAAAATGTTTATCACTCTGCTTGAGTTTATATCTACTGAAATTTTTACAGTGCATACTACTAGTGCAAAGAGGCCTTCACCATTTTCATGCCACACGAAAGACTTCAAAATAGGGAATATGGTAACTTAATGTTTGCTTGTCGAAAAAAAGTAAACATGCTAAAATTATTAAATTTATAATGTTTTTTTTTGTTTTTTATATATTTTTTTTTTTAAATATTAGTACATATTTAAACAAATATTTGTTTTATTTTTTAATTATAATTAGGTATATATTTTGGTGGTCGCTGTGGTATAGTTGTAGTGTGTCGGCTGCTACGCAGAGTGTCCGAGGTTCGAATCTCGGCACAGGCAAAATCAAAAAATAGAACAAACTATTTTTCTACACGACACCACCTCTTGGCAGGCCACAAACCTACAAGAATATAAATCGCCTATGAAAAGCTTTTCCATCCCTCCCTTTCATGTATAAATATTACACACACAACATGAGAGGATGCGAAAACTCGGCCTAGGGCTGTTGTGCTATTAAAAGGAAAAAAAAGTTCATATTTCTTCTAAAAATTTTTTGTCTATTTTGCCAATATTTCGATTTCACTACGCTCATTACAAGCAAAACAAAAAAAGTTGTTTGTGTTTGCACCTAAAAATTAAATTATTATTAATTATTAATTCCCAATATATTTATGTAGGCTTTAGCGATGAGTTCAAGAGTTGTATAGTTGTGAAAAATCGATTAATATTTTGATAATTTTAATGCAAACTTAATAACTTTTAAGTATTTGTTATTTGTGCGCTTTTATTTAACCAAAAGTTGCCTAACGAAAATTTTTCTAATAGAAGATAATCGAAGAATGTAAAGTTTCACAAGTTGAAATTGCCATCATTCAAAAATTACAATTTGTACTAATTATGCATTTTTTTTCTTTTCTAGTGTGGATAACTACCAAAGCCACGGAGGAGTACTTTATTGTATGGTACATTTTAAATTAATTTTTGCACCCAAATGGGTTGAAGAGAATGAACCTGAAAAACCACGTAAACCAGAATTATTAATAAGGGAAAATCAGCCAATTGAACTTCCACCAGATGTAGTGAGAGGTATATACTACTTATTACAATATCTTTAGAAGTGGCTAAATATTGTGACTATTTTGCTAATCAGTTGAATGTTATTATATGTATGCCGCGAGATGGGAGATATGTCCGTTTCTCGATTTGTCATGACTTCACACAAAATTTTTCCAGAAAGTTTTCGCTCCGAAGGGGGTTTTGCTCGGTTAAATCGTATCATTAATTTTTAATGAATCTTCATGAAACTTTGTAAATCTTATTTGTTCACCAAAATATGTAGTATTCCACTAAACTTGAAATCATTTCGTTCATAAATAAACTTGGTGCTTATACTAAATTTTAGATTTTTAAACAAAGATCGACAAATTTGAATGGAAGGTACCATTTCTTTCTACACATCATTTTAAAACTTCGGAAATCTTATACAAAGGATGAAGTAATTCCGTTCTTAAAACAACATAGTGCCCAACAAAAAAATGGGAAAAAAATAAACCTGTATATAGTATGTATACAGGGTTTGAGTTTTCCAATGTATTTAAATAGGCTAAATGAACGTTAGGTTTGCCAGAGAGAATAACAACAATGTACATATATAGAACACCGTTACCGTTACTTTCACGGTAGATGTTCTTCTGAGATGCGCAAGCTGATGCGACCAGTTCGTGTGTTCAACAGAAATACACGATCAGCAAACGGAACTCATGCCTTCCACGTAGACTCGTTGTTCCAATCAACACAATGCTCTGTATTTATAGGGGTACCCTGTGTATTGAATATGTATTGAAAAAAGTACATAGAATAAAACAAATTATCTACACGGCACCACCTCTTTGCAGGCAATGGCAAATCTACAACATAACATAACACTTGCCACAATGGCTATTTATCTGTTTATCGGTGTCCTGTGATTGCATTACCTCTCTCATTCTCCCTCCTACTTCCTCCCTGTTTAAGCTCTGGTGGCTTGGTGGAAGGAGAATGGGAATTTGAGTGGAAAAAAATTTAAATAATTGAACACACCGTAAAAAAAAGGGGAAAATGAAATTTACAATATATATGGAGTTAGGATAGACCGTAAGGTTATAGGTATTCGTAAGGAATGTATGTTATATATAAAGAAGAAGAAAAGGTAGGAATAGGAAAGAAAGAATAGAAACAGAAAAGAAAACGAAAAGAATAGAAAAGGAGAGTGCCTTAGGGTGGCTTAAACATCCCGGCCCCCTTGCATGGCTGCAAAATCAATTGCCTCTTCGAGGCGCTGCAGGGTTCTAACGACGTCCTCGAGTAGCTCCTTCACCCTCTGATCCCGGTAGTGAAATGTCTCGAGAAGGCGGTGGATTGTCCGGGCGGCAGAAATATAAGGAGGCGCAGGAACGGTGGCGGTAGAAGCAAGACGTCGAGGAACGATAGCTCTGGCTGGTCGTGGCGGTGCTTGATGCCGGTGGCTGGCTTTCCTTTTCTTTGTTACGGGCCTGGATTCCGGATGGATCAGCGTGTGGTAATCCAGGGAGCAATTCCTACACCGGTTAGCGGACTCGCATGTTGCCGTGGCTTGCGTTTGAGCTAGGCAATTAAGGCAGTATCCGTGGGTCCTAACCGCTTCCGTTCGCTAGTTGGGGGTCATGGCGAGGAAACCGCGGCAATACCGCAATGCGTGGTATCGGAAGCATAGCTTGCATGGGCGACCATTTCCTTTCTGATCAGGGGGAGCCAATAATGCTGCGGGTTGCGCTGGTTTGCGCGGCCTAAACTTTCCTTTAATAAATTTATTGTTTCGTTGGCTGTATGGCATGTAGCGTCTTCTTGTTGGAACCAAAGGTCGTCCACATCAACATCCTCCAATTCAGGCACGAAAAAGTCATTAATCATTGCTCTATAGTATTCCCCACTGACTGTAACATTACGACCGGCTTCATCGCTAAATATGGACTAATGATTCCCTCTGCCCATAGAGCACACCAAAGAGTGACTTTTTGAGGTTTTAAAGGCGTCTCAACAATGGCTTGTGGATTATAGGTAAGATCACTCCAAATACGACAATTTTGCTTATTAACGTACCCATTCAACCAAAAGTGAGCTTCATCGCTGAAAAAAATTTTCTTGTGAAAATCGGAATCGGTGGCCATCTCGTTTTGGGCCCATTCACCGAACGTGCGACGCGCTTGATGGTCGTTCGGCTCCAATTCTTGCATGACTTGGATTTTGTAAGATCGCAAACCAAGATCCTTCCGCAAAATCTTCCATAAAGTGGATGGGCACAGCTCCAATTGTTGCGCGCGATGGCGGATGGATTCATTCGGGTTTACTTCGATACTCTGCTCCACAGCAGCAATAGCGTCTTCGGTGCGCGCTGTATGCGGCGTGTCTGAGGATGCGCATTATCCACTAAAGTAAACGTGGTGCGAAAACGATCCATTGTTGCTCGAATTACCGACTCTGCTGGGCGATTATCTCGACCGAATATTGGACGAAGCGCGCGATGCATCGCACGAACCGAACCATTATTGTGGTAATAAATTTGCACGATTTGTTCAGGAGTAAGTCTATTCACTATGAAATGGCAAACCAAACTGAGCATAAATCAAGTGACAGCTGTCACAAAGACCAACTCTGAAAAAAGTATTACCAGATTGAAAACCACACTTCTAAAAAAAAACACCCTTTAGACTTCTATATTATCAGTTTTTTACGCGAGAGGTAAAATACATAATTTCACGATAGGACGTTATATTACACCATTTTCGGTGCACAAATTGACAACGCGAATGTGGTTGTCAGGACCACGGTGTAACTTGACGATACGGCCCAGACGCCATTCATTTGGGGGAAGCAGTTCGTCCTTTACGACTGCTAACTCTCCCTCTTCAGGGACTGTCTACGGATGTTTCCATTTATACCGCTTTTGAAGATCCCGTAGGTATTCTTCTTTCCAGCGACGGCTGAATTGGTGATGAAGCACCTTAATCTTTTCCCAACGGTTAACTAGAGAGATATTCTCAGCGTTAGATTCGGGAGGAGCCAGGAGAGGCGCACCTCTGACGAAATGAACACGAGTGATAGCTGTGACATCAGCAGGATTTTGGGAAGTAGGGGAAAGAGGCCGCGAATTTATAACGGATTCTATTCTTGCTAGTAGAGTGGTGAACTCTTCAAAGGTAAACTTCTGGTTTCCAGCAGTCTTTTTGAGATGAGTGTTGAAACTCTTGACCGCAGATTCCCATAACCCACCCATGTGGGGAGCACTTGGAGGAATAAATTGACAGGTTATACCTTGAGGAGCATATTTCATAGAGATGTCAATGGAGACTTCGTTAAAGAAATTTAAGAAGTATTTACTTATAGCGCGTTGAGCACCAGCGACTGTTGTACCATTGTCACTCAAAATTTCTGGAATCCTTCTGCGTCCAATGAATCGAGCGAAGCGCTCTTGGAACTCATCCGTCGTTAGGTTTGAGCAGAGCTCCAAATAAATGGCTTTCGTGGAGAAGCATACAAATACGGCTACATATCCTTTAAGATAAGTAGAAGACCGTAAGAGGGACGCCTTTATCTGAAAGGGTTCAGCAAAGTCCACACCTGTGGTAGCGAATGGAAGTGATAAAATACAGGGGGAGAGCAGCCATAATCTGGGTCCTCATTGTCTGCTTGTATATAGTTCAAGACTTGCATTGGAAAATTCACTTTTTTATTTTTAATTTTAGGCTAGGAATGAAATAAGTATTCCTGCCTCACCATGCGAAGCATGAGACTGACTTCGGCATGGAGGAGCATATTATGGAGAAATTCCAAATATAAAATAAAATAGCGAGAATTCTCAGGAATGATGATAGGATGTCGTTCGTTGTAGCTAAGAGCGGCGTGAGCGAGACGACCATTCACTCTGAGAATATTCTCCTTGTCTAGAAAAGGATTCAACACGAGAAGAGTGCTTTTCTATTGGTTTCCCATCGAGTAATGATGCCTTTTCTCGCAGATAATATCGAGATTGAGTCGGGTCTTGACAAATTGATTTTTGGCGTGAAGGATAGAGAGCAGCTCCACATAACTCTAAGCGTCGTAGGCTTACCGTTCTTATGGGTGTGACCTTTCCTTTAGCAACTAAGAGATGTGCTGAAACGGCAACCTGACAATGTAACGAAAATCTAAATTTCGTTTCGTAGTAGAACAGTATAAATCCTCACAAGCTTGATCTTCAGGCGAGAGTGAAAGAGCTTGTGAGATTTCTTCTTGCTCCCAGAATTGCTTTAAGTGGGAGCTAAGCAATTTATTGGAGATTAGTTCTACTTGCGTGGAATGTGCAGCTACGTGTTCTCTAACTAAACCACTGATGATCCAGCCAAATATAGTATTCTGTGCCACATTACCACAGATGTTCTTCCGTAATCCTTCTAGAAGGATTTGGGGCAATAAATCACTTCCGACTACTACATCAATTGGAGCAGGAATATGGGAATTTGGATCAGCAAGATTTAAAGTAGCTAACTGTTGCAAGTTAAACCTTCTGATTGGAAAGCTGGGAAGAAGCTTAGTTAACTGCGAAAGAACTATAGCCCGAGCATATATTCTTTTGTTAGTTTTGGGTGCACTAACGTGAAAGAAAAAAGTCGATTAGAATTTTGAAAAATTCTACCTCCCATACCTGAAATTTCGAACAGGGATTGTTCCGTTGGTAAACGAATACGTTTTTGAACTTTTGAGGAAATAAAAGTTCTTTGCGACCCTTGGTCAATCAAAGCACGAACTTTGAATAATTCCCCTAAATATTCAATGGAAACCACTGCTGTGAAAAGTAAGACCGTGTTATCATTGTTGGAGTAAAGCGCTTGAACTTGCGCTGTATTTGTAGAACAGGGAAGTTCCATGTTTTCTAGCAACTGAGGTGTTGCAGTTGTAGCATGAGTTGTATAGGTAGTTGTTTGAGATCTACTAATAAATTTTGGAGCTTGCGTATTTGCTGTTATGTGAAGCAGGGAATGATACTTTCTTTGGCAAAAGACACAGGAAAAATTACTCGGACAATCCCTTCTCATGTGTGTGAAAGCAAGACAATTTTCACAAAGATTATTATCTCCTACGAAGTTAATTCGTTCGTGTACCAAAAGATATGTAAATTTAGCACAAATCTTCATGGCATGAGTGACATTACATAGACGACATGTTTACGTCCTTTTGGGTTCAGCCACAAAGGAGTGAATTTGGCTAACAGCCTTCTTTTGGGGAGTGTTTTGACTAAAAACATTTAGCTTTTGCTTATTTGGATGAATTCTGTTGAGCCGTTCTACTACGTATATAATTGTCAGGAAATCATCTAGCTGTGACCAAAGAAGTCACAGCTAGGTCTTCGGGGGTTTAGGGATTGTTCCCACAGCGATAATGTTTCGTGTGGTAGTTTCGTAGAACATATATATACTAGGATAGGATCTCAGTTTTCTGTGGTTACGCCTTGAGAAACTAAGACGCACAGACAGTTATTAATTGTCATTTGAAGTTTTTGTATCTCTTCATTATTCTCGGATTGAATAGTGTGCAAATTCAGTAACGTTTGTACTTTATTGTCAACTAGAACGCGTTTATTCTCATAACGAGCTTTGAAGGCTTCCCATGCTAGAGCGAAATTTTCGTCGCTTAACGCATATTGTTTGACGATAGCTCCAGCTTTACGCGTTTTATACCTGAGATGGTATAACTTTTGGGCGGAAGTGAGTTTTTGATGGTTAATGTAAACAGCGGTGAACATGTCTCGGAGAGACGGCCATTCTTCATAACCACCAGAAAAAATTTCTGTACCACAAGGTAAGCATGACACGATACTTGCCTGCTCTTTGAGTTGTTCTTTAGGGACTTCTCTTGAAATCGCTTGAGGTTGAAGTGATTTTAACTGATCTTCAATTCTAGCCATTGTGTTTTCGTATGTTTCTTGACAGCTACAGTATTTGCCACTAGCCTGTATTTTGAAATTTTCGGTCAAATCACTGTCGTCTGTCTCAAATACCACATCATAGACTCTTTGGAGTCGAGTCCAACCGTTCTCTAGACTACTTCGCTTCATAACCAAAAGAGATTCGGTGTGATCTTCTAGAGAAGAATTACTGAATTTATCGCAATATTGCACAAGATTGTCACTTTCGGCAATGAACTTCTGCATGGAAATACTATAAGTTCGCCTTTTTTGTGACTTCGCGAGTTCTTTTTTTTCTCTTTGTTGCTCGCGTTGTTTTTGAGCATTCTCTTCGTCTGACATTTTTAAAAGTTGTTTTTTATTTATCTCAACAGAGGCCTGGGGGTTCTATCAAGAGGCATTAAATTATTCTACGAAATTTAGAATTACTTGAGCAAATAAAATTGCAAATAAGTATCCAAGAAAAGGAAAGAAAAAAATATATGTTGGAAATAGCAACAATATATTTTTCTGGAAACAAGAAAATTTTCTGTAAATATTTTTTTTTTTTTTATTATTCGCAAAAATGCTAAGTGCAACCTTTTGTAGGTAAAAATAATTTCAAATATTCAATGAAAATGAATATATTTATTTTTGTTGTTGTAAATATCAACCTGCTTATATATATAATATATATAATATATATATATTTATATATTTTATTTTAATGTGCAATAAAAAAAATAAAAATATATATAATATAATAAAGCACTTTAATTCGTCAAAATGTACCTAAATTTATTGCACAAGGTGTAATAATTTTGTACAGGTTTATCGTTTGGAGGTAAACGAATATAGCACAAAAGAATTTTCTCTAAAGCAATAAGTGTGTATTTGTTGTTGTACACGGAACTTATTTACTTTATGTACATACAAAAGATATTTTTGTATGTTGGAACCAGTATGTGTATATGGAAATATATACAATTTATACAAGTTCAATTATTACTTATTTATTTTTCTAAAAAACTAATTTTTTAGAGCTTAAGCTCTTTATTGATTGAAGTTCAAACTAAGACAAATCATACAAAGTTAAGCTTAAAATAATGTAGGCGACGAAAATGTCCAGCAGCGCTGCTTGCATTGGCGCAAGTGCAACGTGTTGGCGATTATGCTGTGTCCGCTTTCGCGAGCCAGACACTCGATCAGCACATTTGGTAAGAGCGGATGTACCTGAATTTATTTTAGCTGGAAAGTCGTGCCGGTTGTTGGCTTGTCGACTTCAGCGTACAGGGTGTTAACTCTTCCCCCTTTAAATTCGGCTGCGTCCTCGCTGTCGTGTGAAGTAACGCTGGGACTAATATTTTCAATAGTAACTTTGAGTTTCTTAATTCTGGTTACGTAAGTTCTGTAACTAATTAAGCCAATTACTATGGTGACTATGATGAAATTTATTGCTTGACTCGTTCCGTATCCGTACTTTACTCCTGAGATTTCCTCGATGTTTGTCATATGCAATTCCCTTAGTATTTCTAGAGATAATATTTCCTGGAAGGTGTTTGTGATGTTTTTGGCTTGTGCTATTGCTGGTAGCGATTTGGCCGCCGATATTTCTCTGGTCCAGTATGTTTGATTTTGGATGATTGTTGTTGAATTTATATGGTTTAGGAGGAAAGTTCCTTTTAGCGATACGGATCTATTGTCCACTTGGATTTGTCCATCATGGTTGTTGAGTAGCAATATGTTTGTTGATATATCCTCTACTGATGGCAGGTGCTGGTTGTTTATGGTCGTTCATTGCGATGGTAAACTCTTCAGCAATTTTGGAATGCAGTCTGAATCAGTTATGTTTACAATGTCTGAATTTTTACATATTGACATATTGTTTATCGTTCTACATTTATTCTTAATTCCTAAAGTTTCCTTGTTATATGTCTTTATTTCCTTAAATGGTAATTTAATGCTAATATTTTCTTCTTTTTTTTTACTGATTTTATCAGATATTTTCCGCAGTTTATTTTCTTTGGCAATGATACAATATATAAAAGCGTGGAGTGATTTGTTGCAATTTTGATTTCGCTAAATTCTAATGCTTCTAGTAAATTAGTGAACGGGATCCCTGTTCATCAAAAAATTTCTTAGTTAAGTTTATTTCTAAATCAGACAATATAAAATAATTGACGACATTTGTTTTCGCCCATTGTAGAGAGTAATCTATTTGTAAGTATTAATTCTTCTTTTAATATTCTTAATTTCCTTTCTACACTATTAATTATTTGTTTTTTATACATGTCGCTTGATTGAATTGTGCTTAGTACTTTGTTAGCAATTCGGGAGACTTCGTTTATTCTGTCCATTGCTAGTTTATATATGATGATTTGTCTGTCATTATTTTTTAGTAAGTCATTTGTCCTATCGTTGAGTTGTCCTATTAATTGAAAATCGTCGTGGTCTGGTGAACCTGCAAGCTATTTCCATGCGGTTCCTAGGACGTTTAAGGATCTTTTATATCGTCTCGGTTAAAGTCCGTTTTTAACTTGTTCAACGTCGCATCTTAGGAAAGGATAATTGTTGTCCTCCGTGGGAATATGGTCGCTTATTAATGTCTCTATGTTTGTAATGGCGTCGTGGTATTGGTCTAGTTCTATTATGTGTATTATTTTCATCGAACCTGTTTGAAGTCTAGCTGTTCCCATTTCTATTGTTATATATATATGCAAGGATTGTTGATGCGGTCGTTATCAGGTAGATGTGTCCTATGTTGAGTAAATTTCCCATATTACTCCTATAAGAGAATTAAAGTTTATTGTAAAAATTATTATTTCCTTATTAGTCCTTTGTGAACTATTCTCCCTGAATTAGTAAGTATGGTGCTATTTCTGTTTTCGGCTATTACTTCTTCCTTATATCTGCCAGATAGCTTATTACCTATTCTTCTGTTTGTTTTGACATATACTAAGTCTCCTGTCATGTATCGGCGGCCAAACCGCTACCAGCAATAGCACAAGCCAAAAACATGACAATTGCAGTTTAGTCTTTAAAATCGTGTATATTTTTATTATGATCATCTAGGTCCTTTTGTTGTTTTTCTGATAGTTTCTGTATAGTTTCGTTCCTAGCTTTCGTTCCTAGTCTTTAAAATCGTGTCTATTTTTATTATGATAATCGAGGTCCTTTTGTTGTTTTTCTGGTAGTTTCTGTATAGTTTCGTTCCTAGTTTGTTCTATTAGTTGAGGATTAGTAGTGGAGAGTTGTCTTCGCTATGCATTGTACCTGTCAGTAAGTCGCCTTCGTCTTCGTTCGTCTTTCAGAGTTTTTGGTTCTGGGAAGTTAATTATTCCTTCAATTTTTTTGGGGTTGGTTTTGAGTCCTGCACTGGATATTATAAACAATAAAATTTCCACTTCAGATTTAAAAATTCACATTTATCCAGTTGAATTTTTAAGTTGGCTTTTGTTAGGGTATCAAATATTGATTGTATGTCTTTGAAATGAGTTTCCTGGTCTTTGCTGAAGATTAGAATATCATCGATGTATACGTAACATCGTTTTCCGATGTGATCTCTCAGAATATCATCAAGAGCCCTTTGAAAAATCGAAGGAGCGTTCTTGAGACCAAAGGGAAGCCTGTTGAACTCGTATTTCCCATTGTTAATTGAGAAAGCTGTTTTCTCAATGTCTGATTCCTTAAGAGGAATTTGATGAAAACCGCTCTTTAGATCAAGTACCGAGAATATTTTATTCTTCCCAAGCTGTGCCAGTACTTCATTAATCTCTGGAATGGGATATCTGTCCGAGATTGTGATAGAATTAAATTGTCTATAGTCTATTACGATACGATTTTTTTTTTCGCCTGATGCGCCTACTTTTTTAGTACTATCCATACCGGTGAGTTGTATGGAGATCTAGATTGTCTGATAATGCCATCACGTACGTATTCATTGACTTGTTTTTCGACGTGTTCTTTAAGGCAAACTGGATAGGGATAACATTTCGTATAGACGGGACTGTCTGAAGTTGTGCTATTGTGTTATTTCTATGAGATTATCATTTGGAAGTTTGGTCAAATGAATGATCCGATCTAATATTTATTGAATTAACATCTTGAGAGATTTGCTGTTTCAGATTTATTCTTAGACTATTCTTTATCACCATATAATTTTCTTTAGTGTAAATTATAGCATCTAATTCTTTGAGAGAGTCATTCCCTATGATTGCGTGAAAAGATTTCAAGGCAGGCATGATAAAGAATTTTAAAACAGTGTTTGCCATTCCGAATACGGTTGCGAAACTATGGTGAGTGATTTCTATGGGTCCTCCAACGGAGTTTGCGTGAAAGGGTTTTTCATTTTTTACTAACTTTTTTGCATAATTTTTATTAGAACCGGTATCTATTAGTATTTTTATGATCTCTTCATTGTTTGCTGTGCATTCGATGTAAGGCAATGAAGAGATATTCATCCTAAATAATGGATGTCTATGAAATCTACGTTTTCGGAAGGTTCCTGATGAAATGAGGGGATTTCATCATTTATTTCGTGAATCCTAATATAGTCTAGTCGGCGTATTCCGGTTCAGTCTGATGGTACTCGGGATCAGCTTCGTCAACTAAATATTCACATTGTTGAATTTCTATATTAAAGTTTCTTTGCCGTTTTTCTCCGTTTTGTGCCGTCGCGTTATATGGTCTTTTACCTTGAAAATTTTGGTTTGGTGCAGGGCGATTTACGTAGTTAATTCCTCTTGTCTGCATGCTTGAGTCTATTCCCATAGGCTCGGGTTTAGTAGTGGTTCTGCGCCAAACGGTCGAGGGGTGGAATATATTGTTGCTGAATTGGTCGATTTTGTTGTTGGGATGGTCGGTTCTGTTGTGGAAATAGTTGGTTCTGAAAGTGTCTTGGTGGTAATGGTGGATTTTGGTTGGGGTATTGTGAAAAATGTCTTTGCGGTGTTTGTGGCCAATTAACCAATGGGGGTAGAATGGTTGTTGGGGGTTTGTTTGTTGCCTATCTCTGCGCATCGGATTGTAAGAATTTGATTGGGCTGCCTGTGTAAATTTTTTTGAGTTATTGTAGTTATTATTTGTAAGGTGTGATCTGTAATTTTGGTTTTCAAGTTTGAGGCAGAGCGGTAATGCTTGCAGCAAATCTGAAGTTTTTTTTTTCATACCGAGGAGTCTTGGAAGATCTCCTTTCAATCCTCTGACGAAGGTGTCAAGACCCTTGTTACGGTACGTTTTAACTAACAGATTGCGTGACTCTGGGCCAGCATCTATGCTTGACAATTTGTTTAAAATGAGAGGAAAATGAGAATAAACTTTCTGGTAGAAATCTTGGGTTGTAAGATTTCCTTGTGTGAAAGCGGTCACTTGGTACTCCAGTGTACCTAAATCGCGCTTATCACCGTAATGATTGGTTAGACAGCGAGATATGGCGATCCAGTTTAACGGTGTGTCGTAGGACTCTAGGACTACGTGCGCATTTCCTACTATCTTGTTGCGTATTACGGTGAGTATGCCGTAATATTTCTCGGAACCTTGTAACTGTTCGTAAATTTTTTTTTTTTAATTTTTTTCGATTTCTCAATTTTAGATTAATTAATTTTTAATCTTAATCCGATTAATTTTTCACTCTTACTTATATTTTAGATAAAAACTACTTCTTATATCTAGGGCTTACGATAACACACAGACTGGGCAGGTGATCCTTTTTGTTAACCCACTACTACGGTTCTGCTTCCGATCTTCTTCGCGTGTTCACTACAGGATGAAGAATTTGAGGCGGCGTGCTGTTTCAGGACGACTTGTGCTTTAACAATTCTTCACGTTCTTCTAGTTATGGTCGGTGCGATGCTTTTGCAGTTGGTTGACACTTTCACTACACTACGAGTTGTTGCGGCGTGCTCCTTTAGGACGACTTATGCTTGGTTCTTCTATAGTTTGGTGCTGCTGCTGTCTATTCAGTTTTGTAGAATTTGTTGCGGCGTGCTACTTTTGGACAACTTATGCTTTTATTCTTCTACTTTTTCACACCTCCTCTATAGCTCCACGTTGGGCGCCAGTTGAATAATTACTTATTTATTTTCCTAAAAAAATATTTTTTTAGAGCTTAAGCTCTTTATTGATTGAAGTTCAAACTAAGACAAATCATACAAAGTTAAGCTTAAAATAATGTAGGCGACGAAAATGTCCAGCAGCGCTGCTTGCATTGGCATAAGTGCAACGTGTTGGCGATTATGCTGTGTCCGCTTTCGCGAGCCAGACGCTCGATCAGATCATTTGGTAGGAGCGGATGTACCTGAATTTATTTTAGCTGGAAAATCGGCACGATTGTCGTTGGCTTGTCGACTTCAGCGTACAGGGTGTTAACTTACACAATATTTTAAATATGGGAAAATTTAAAATATTATGTATAAATGAAGTTCACAAGTAAAATTTGGGAAATAAATAAAAACTTGTACTTACTTCAATACTGCACAAAGGGAGGGAAATTTTTCCCTGGTGTTTACTTGCTGTGTTGTAGTTGTTAGTGAATTTTGCACTTGTTGCACTTTTTTTTTTTTTGCTTTTATTGTATGTATTCAATGTTTATGTTTTTTGTGGCACTGCACTAACCTCATAGGGTTCTTTGTTTTTGTTTTTTTTTTCTTTCACTGGCACTTATTCGGATCGAAGGATCAATGTTTAAGCTCTGGTGGCTTGGTGGAAGGAAAATGGGAATTGGAGTGGAAACAATTGAAATGATTGAACACACCGGGAAATAGGTTTTAAAACTTAGAAATTAGTTTATTGTAAAAAAGGGGAAAATTTAATTTACAATATATATGGAGTTAGGATAGACCGTAAGGTTATAGGTATTCACAGAATAAGAAAAATAATAGAAAAGGAGAGGGCCATTAGGGTGGCTTAAACACTCCCACCTATCAATCTTCCTTCCAATATAATTTTGATCTACTACTCTCCGACATTTAGAATATGAAGTTTTTTCCATTAAATTTTGTTAAATAACTAATATTCAAGTGTCTGATTTAAACAACTGTGGGTCGTTTAAATCAGAGACGAGCTCCTAACAGCTAATCTGTACAAGTATTGCTATTGATTAGCATCGGATAAACCAAGTCTTGGTTTAGAGGAGTTGCAGCAGTTAAACGTACGCTCAAGATTTCAAGTGTTTGAAAAAGGATTCCAACAAAAACCGGTGGAGCAAAGTGAAGAAAGAACAGTTAAACGCAGTACATCCATATTAACAAAACTAGCGAAACTAAAAGCCTTGGGTGTGAGTACCGATATAAATGTTGAGGATTATGCTATTGACGAGTTAAGTGGTTCAGAAAATGATGCCGTTAGTGACATCGTTGAGGAAGGTGACGATGATATCGATTTGGTGCGGTCTCGAAAATCTACACAACGAGAACGTCCTGTTGGAATTGGCAACGCTATGAATGCTATTAAGACGAAATTTGAACGTGGAAATATGATGTCCAAAGAAGAACGTCGTGAAGAACGAAAACAGGAAATACAAAATATACGTTCACGTTTATTTATGGGAAAGCAAGCAAGAATTAAAGAAATATATCAGCAGGCAGTAGCGGACTCAGAACAAGGTAGTAAGAGTATATTTACCAAAACTTGTCTTTTTGCAATTACAAAAGCCCTAGAGTAAAATCGTTTTACTTCTTTATTTTTCCAACTTACCACAACAGCTATAACATCAACAGACAAGAAACCAGAAATTGAAATTGAAGGTACTGCACGCTCACTTAAGGAACGTTTTGAAAAAGGTGAAATGTTTAAACATGCACGTTCCGATAACGAGTTTGAAACTCGTCGAACTGGAGGCATACAGGATGAGGCTGACGTATTTGAGTCAGGTACAAAATCTTCACATTCAGGGAGTTATAATTAGTAAAGCGACAGGTGATAGGGGATAAGCAAAAAATCGTGTAAGTAGGTCGAAGTGATCCATTTTTAACATTGCAAGCAATGTTAAAAATGGACACAATGGAAAAGCGGACACACTTCAAAGTTTAATGTTCAGATTTTCTGTGCAAACTTTACGGTTTGTTCATTAGCTTTTATATGGATGTTAGAACAAAGAAACTGGAAGAAGACTAAAAATCTTTAACCAGCGCGCAAGGTGTTAAAAATAAACTCCATTATACATACCATATATATAATTTGCTTATTTCGACGCTATATGAACTACAGTTCGTGAATCACTCTGTTTACTATGTTTCAAACACTCTCTCTAAATATATGAGCCGTTAAGAATCAATATTTACCTTTACTTTCAGTAAATTTTAATATTTTTATTTTGAAAGATTTTTTAACTATGTACATACACTTACTTACTTTTAATGGCACAACAGCCCATGGAGGGCCTAGGCCGAACTTTTCACCGTAGATTTCACTCCTACAAAAATGTTAAGTACACGGTTTGACAAAATCAAACTATTTGTTACAAATTCCACAAAATACTGAAAATAAACACACATAAAACACCCCATTGTAGGGTATAGAGAGTTCGGGCGCATCCGGACTCGTTTTACGCTTAGTTTTAATCTTAACTCGTTTTGTATTTAATTTGCAACTAAAAAAATGTGGAAGCGCTTTATATTCGATTACCTTTCCAACAAGCTTATATATAGTTTATTTAATTATTATATTAAATCCTCAGATGAGATGTTCGGTAGGTCAAAGTTTTAAAATTCACGTGCTACAGCAAAACTGGAAGACACGTATATTTTTTTAAACATTATTTTCAGAATTTTCTGCAAATTTGGGTAAAACCACTTTTAGAAGTGTGTTATGAATAATTAGTAGTTGCTGTGGCGTAGTGAAAGTGCGTTGGACTGTTACACTGAGTGTCCGGGGTTCGAATCTCGGCATAGGCAAAATCAAAAAGTAGAACAAACAATTTTTCCATGGGCTGTTGTGCCATTAAAAGAAGAAAGAAAAGAAGAAGCAGTCTAGCCGCTAAACAGTTTTTTTTTTTAGCTATATGGAATTTTACTTTAGAAAAGTTGGTTTTAGTTCTATGAGCAATAACTCTATCAAGTTATGGGAATAAGTGCCGTTATGAAATAAGTTAATATCTAAGTTAACCTAAATACTTTGAAGTTACTTAAAATATTAACTAGATGTTTCAAATTTATTAAACACAAGTAAGTTTAAAAATTCAAATTTGCTAAACCCTCCATAACCCTCCCTAGACCATAAATAACTTTTAAAATATGTTTTTGAAAGTTGTATTCAATGTACACAGTGTGATGATTTTAAGCTGGTTTTAACCTTTAATTTTTGCATTTAGCGGGTGAGATACTTACTAAGAATTGAACCTAAACTTTTTTTTAAGAAGTGATTTATGCTTTTCTAGCATTTTTGTTAGACTTGTTTCTTCTTCTTTCTTTTAAAGTCACAACAGCCCTACAGCTTTATGCCGACTACGAACGGAGAAGCGAAAAGCATTTCTTAGGAAATTTTTACTTTTGTAGGTCATTGCCTACCAAGAGGTGGTGCCATGTAGAAAAATAGTTTTTTTCTACTTTTTATTTTGCCTGTGCCAACTTAAAAATTGGTTAGTGCCCCGGAAAAATTGATGGGTGCCCCGGAGCATTCTCAGAAATTCTAATCTCGGGATACCCCGATTTTTCAGGATCCCGATTTTTATGTATTAAACAAATTAAAAAAAAAGGTTTTACAAATGTTGTATTTTATTTACTTTTCTTAAATTCAAAAACATAATTTTATACAGAAAATCACATTAGTTCAGTTTTTAATGTACATACATATATGTATGTATGTAGATTTAGCAGCATGTTTAAATGATAGGATTATTATAAAAACTTAAAAAACCACAAAGTAAAACTATCGAGATAGTTGCATTTGAAATTTTAAAAAAATATATGGAAAATACGACATTCGTGGACAAACTTATGCCAAATATGAAATTAATTGGAATATAGCTGCAATCTTTGCTCTTATTAACATTTTAAAAAAAAATATTAAGAAAAAAATTAAAAAAAAGAATTTATACAGAAAATCACATTAGTTCAGTTTTTAATGTACATACATATATGTATGTATGTAGATTTAGCAGCATGTTTAAATGATAGGATTATTGTAAAAACATAATAAACCAGAAAGTCAAAAAATCGAGATAATTGCTTTTGAAATTTAAAAAAAATATAATGAAAATAAACTCTGCAAAAAATCTATGTTGTTGTTCGACTTCTCAATTTTTAGGTGGTTTGATATATTTACGAGAGATTTGTTGAAATGAAACACAGTAAAAATATGTAAAAATTCAGAGTTGCATTTTGATTGCTGGCCTTTAGCATTTTATCAATAATTTTTTTGCACTTTCCTTGATATTAATAAAGCAATTTTCTTTCTTGTTAGCTATTAGCAAAAAATCGCGCTTCATTTTTATGGAACTTGATGCGAATGTAGTAGCCGGAAAAAATCGAGCTGGCTCAACGATAGCATTAGCGGAAAAAATTCAATCACAAGAAAGTCGCTCATCCCTATTTAAAAGAACAAATAGTGGGAATGAACCCGAGGTTTGTAAATACGCATGGTACCAATTGTTAAGTACTTGTTTACACTTAAACTTAGTTAAAAATCGGGAATGTATATCTGATAGATAATCGAAACAACTTTGTTTTTTCGCCAATTGTGAATATTTTAGTGCGTGACTTCCCGAAGTTCTTTTTATTTATGTGTGCGTAGTAAAATATTTTCTCAGATTTCCACATAATGGTTGTTGTTTTTTACTTAATACTGGATTTATACGCTTGTTTTTTTCGCAACGATGTAAGTTACTTACATGTGCATCGTTCAACGTATATATAAACGAGAAATGTGGCTATGTCTAACAACAGAGAACAATTACCAGTATTCAAAGTGAGCATGATTCCCACTAGGGATGCTCGATATATCGTTTGATGCTATAGAAATCGATGTTTTATATCTAAATATTTATGTATGTATTGTTGTGTATTTTCTATTTCCATCGCTAAAATGAAGTTTCACTTCTGTCGCGTGTTTTTTGAAGATTACTTCTTTAGAATCGTTTTTATATTTACGAGAGGGAAAGAGATGATCGTGGTATAACGGAAATTGTCACGGAAATGAAGTGTAGCGCCCCCTATCCATCAAGTATGAAAAAAATTAGAATGAATATCTATATACACATAAATCATGGGCAGCACATATGTATCCACATGTATCCCCGAGTATGAATCAAACTCGATTGATAGAGTTCAAAATTTCTAGAACAGAAAGAATGGGCGAGTATATACTGACAAAAACAAACGCAAGGCACAAACAAATGGCGATTGTGTTACTATAAAATGTCCAAAAAAAACTGCGACTGAGAGACAGTGAGAATGTAGACTTCGTCGAAAAATAGAGGCCTAAAAAAATTCAAATTCTGCTATCGTGAAAAACCCCAAAGCACCGAGAGATCGCGAGAGTGTGAATTTCACAAGCAACTTGAGGCACAATAGAATTCGAATTTCATTGAAAAACAACTCGCGAAGACTAATGCGGAGAGACAGCATGAATGCCAAATGAGTTCATTTTACCCAATAATTGCATCAACATTCATCACATTATGTCCCAACAAAGGTAGTTATTGAGGTGGCTGAATTCACAGCTTCTCAACGAAAGAGAAAGCAGGAGATTTACTTGAAAATTTGCCTGAAAATCTTTCCCCCGTGGAAAGAAAACAACATGCATCACCACAACAAAACATAGACGTGATTTGCCAAGTTTCTAGTCAACCTCATAACATTCGCGAGTTCTCAGACCACCTGTTGAGTTCATACAACATGAATATCTTAATGGTGATTATTATAATGATGATAGTAATGATGATGATGATAAGATTATATTTATAGTAATGTAGCAATAAATTTGCATGCTTTGAGAATGAATATTTTGATGGAGCTGAAGGTTTTGCAGAAGGAGTTGTATGCATTGGAAATGCAAGCGATCAAAATGAACTTAATCCAGATATAGCACACTTGGGATCAGAGAATCATCAAACTGAACTATACAAGGCTTATAGTTTGCATAAATCAGCACATAAACAATTTCAAAACATGTTCGTTAAAAATTCCTTCGACCACGCCTGTAATGTCTGCGATAGGCTCTGGTTTTTACAAGATTACTACACGTAACCTGAAAACCCAAAAAGCAAATATATGTATGAGGGACTTCCCTTATCACAATACACAATATTTATGTAACTATAGATACAATTGTACGTTTTTAACTACATTAAAATATAATCTCGCATGTGTGGGTATATTGACATTCAGTAAGCTTAAAAGAGCAGGACTTTTAACATTGCCCTGGAAAAGTCAAAGTATAAATGTCGAATTCAACGAAGAACGTGAAAATAAAGATGATAACAAAATAAGTTTCAAAGGAACGTTTGAATTTGGGTTCCATGGCAAACAACGTAAGCCGAAAAGATGAAATTGTTTTTGCACCGACTCTAAGGCCGTGGTTATATTCAAATTTTGTTGATTGTTGTTGCACCGAACACGAAAAGAGGGCTTTTACTCACAACGAACACGATATGCTCGGTAAAAAACTGTATTTCGACTAAAGCAACTTTACAAGGAGCTCACCTAACACCAACATAAACAGAGCCTAAGACATCAACATGTGCTCACACTAGTGCAACCGTGATGGTTTTTATTTTGGATGCTGTTGTCTGCTGTGAAAAATAAAAACAATTTCGGTCAACATACATAAAAATGGTAGCAAAAATATGCAAAAAATAATTATTTATTTATTTTATTACTTATGCAATTTGGTCGCTGTGGCGTAGTGGTAGTGCGTTGGACTGCTGCGGGGTCCGGTGTTCGGATCTCGGCACAGGCAAATCAAAAAGTAGAAAAAATAATTTTTCTACACTGCACCACCTCTTGACAGGCATTGGCAAACCTACAAGAGTAAAAATTGCTATGAAAAGCTTTTCACTTCGCCGTTCGGATTCGGCATTAAACTGTAGGTCCCTTCCATTCCTGTACAAATATAACACGCACAACATGAATAGATGCGAAAAGCTCGGCCTAGGCCCTCCATGGGGTATTGTGCCATTAAAAGTAAGTAAGTACTTATGCAATTTTAATAATTCTTTGATGTTGTCGCTACAACTTATAAAAATTTATGAGAACAACTTTTTAAATTGGTACAATATGAACATGGAACATTCATAAATGCACCGATTTTTAGTTTGTTTATGGATTTTCCATATCTTTCTGACACATAATTTTCTACCTGTATATTTCGCGACAGTCTCATGTGTGCACTAGTGTCAGCCACCTCTTAAAAAGAAATTTTGGCATACACTAGCAATTATCATAAAATACCATGTGCTGTTATTTCACATTTAAATGAATAAAATTTTGTTTTTGGGAAACTATAAAATGAGAAAACAAACAGAACAAGTTTTGTATTGTATGCTATAAACGATAGCTAATGTAGACGGGGGGTTAGCGTACAAATTTTAGTTTGCTTTAATCAATAAAAGTGATTTGTTGATTTGGTACATTGTTGTAGATTTTATTTGAGAGGTGTACCCTGTATTTGTACTGTTTTTGAACTTTAGGCTCTGTACGGTTTTGAGTTCCGAAAAAGTTTGTCACGTTAGTCATAAATACTGCCAAGTATTGTTTGTTTAAGTACTTGTTTTTTAATATTTAAAAAACAAGTACTTAAATTAAGTGGACTACCTAGTCCACTTAATCGATATTACCCAATTGAATAACTTTACAAAACGTTATTATTACATTTTTAAAAATATGGTTAATCGTTGAACTGAAATATATCAGAATATATGATTATATTTTCATAAACCAAAACGTGAATATTCCATTTAAGTTACAATACTTTAAACTATTAGTAATTTTTTCTAGCAAGTAGTTTTCTAACTTCGCTTAAAACGCACTTCTTGTTTTCTTAAAAATATTCTAAGCTCATTGCAGCCCGTATTTATCGACAGAAGTTTTCGTGTCAAATAATTTGAGATGAGTTATAGAATTAATATCCATTTATAAAAATTAAATAGGCACATAATAAATATGTAAATAGGTACCATCTACTATTATTTTTCATTTATTACTATGTATAGAATGTTGTAAAATGTGATGAGAAAGCTGAAGACGTCAAAATCGAAACATCGGAATTAATAAATAAATTCAAATTTTTCGAAACGTATCGCCCAGCTGAATATAAAAAAAAAGAATTTCGTATAACACCACCACGAGAAGGTGTCGTGAAAATGCCTACACCAGATTCAGATACCGAAGCTGGTTTAGCTAATACATCGAGTGATACAAATATAATGGGAAAATCTAATACTACGTCTATTATGTTGAATAAATTCCGTGAAATGGAACGGCATAAAAATTATTCTACGAATTCTGCCGAGCTTAGGCCTTTAAAATGTTTTACCCCGCCAACTGATGAGGGAGAACGGGTATATCAAAATCGGGATAGTGATTTAGATTCACAGGATGACGATGGTGACGAAGAAGAGGGCGATGATGGTTATGCAGTTGAAAGATATCGTCGACCAAACCAGCATGATGAAGCATGGAAAGAGGTACGTATTTACGAATTTGGCAAATTTATTGGCGAACTGTTTATGTTTAGGTCTTCATTTCATTGGGAATAAATTTTACGGAGTCGTTTTAAATTTCCTCTCACATGTTATCCAAATAAAAAATTAGTACTAAAAGTAACTATTTGAATGAAATCGCGTAGAATCCAATCAATTCATTTGATAAGTGAATTTAAAGAATTATGAAAATTCTTAATTTTGTATTTTTCCTGATATAAACACTATTTCGCAAAATGTTCGAATAAGGCCGTGGTTATATTGAGTATTTTTCTCGGCAAACATTTTGTGCTCGGTTTGTGGTACACCCAGCATATCATGCTCGGAGTAACAACTATTTCATTGTGTTCGCCGAGCAATATTTTCAATAGAACCCTGGTCTGACTATCGCCTCTGCTATGCGTGCGCTGGCACGTTCTCTTCTACGTGTTCCTCCTCCGTTGCTCGGATTAAACAACCTTCTAACTGGAACGCCTTCTTCTATTCATTCAATATGACCCAGCCAGTGGAGCCCCTGGTTTTTTATACGCTGGACTATGTCAGTGTCGGCGTACACCTCATATAGCTCATCGTTCCATCTTATTCGATACACGTCGTCGGTCATATTGGACCGTAGATATTACGGAGTATCTTCCTCTCGAACGCTCCTAAGAGCCTCGCATCATTGTCGGTCAACGTCGACGTCTCAGCGCCATACGTTAGGGCGGGAAGGATGAGGGACTTATAGAACGTTATTTTCGTCGTTCAAGAGAGTACTCTGCTTCTAAATTACCCTACTGAGCCCGTAGTAACACCTGTTGGCAAAAGTTAATCTCCGCTTGATCTCAAGGCTGACATTATTGTTGGCGTTAATGCTGGATTCCAGGTAAACGAAATCCTTGACTTCAAAAGTAAAATTTTCAACAGTGGCATTTTGTCCAAGACGCCGTGACTCTTTGTTTGATAACATTCCCTCTCGCATTCTCCCTCCATCTTCCACTCACCTATCAATCTTCTTCCATTCAACACAATGCTCTGCATACATAGGGGTACACCCTGTGAGTTCAATGTATCAATAAAAAAAATAAATAAAAAAAACAATGTTTTTCGTTTTATCCTCGTTCACCACTAGAGCCACTCAAAGAGACTCCCTTGCAAGGTTAGAAAATGCTGTACTGACTTCCAATGATATCAATATCATCAGCGTTTGCTAGCAGCATGACATTTCTTGTAGAAAATAGTGCTCACAGCTCCAATTATTCTATCCAGAATAAGGTCAAAGAAGTCGCACTATAGAGTCACCTTGTCTGAAACCTCTTTTGGTATGAAATGGCGCGAGAGGTCTGTCGCAATTTTTGCTTCGCTGGTGGTGTCGGCAGTGTCATCTTGCAAAAACGAATGAGTTTTGCATGGATATTAAAACCGACGAATCCTGGATTTGGCGTAGTGTAGGGGTGTTCAAAAAGCGTCGATGCATTGGAAACATCGATATATCGAAACAGAAACATCTATGCTTTCCGATGTAATGTTAGACGGTGTATTATTCAGTTGATCTGAATATAACAAACAAAAACAGAAATAGAAAAATGTATATTTTGTGAAATTAAGGTATGTATAGCTGAATGTCGAAAAGCTGCAATCACAACAGACAGCCAAAGTCTTTGCCAACCAACTTGCACTCCTCCTTTCGCAAAACCACCCTCAACTTGATGATATATCTGCACAGTGGACGCACATTTCCCGCTCTACTGAAGCTACATTTCGCGATGCTACTGAAGCAAAAAACGCTCTTTACAGAGCCACCCTGCAGCCAGTTGCAACGCGAGCTGCTAAAGAACGATACAGAAAGTTGAGGAGGGAGGAGAAACGTCTTTTCAGGCGCAAGAAAAGAGATGAAGAAAGACGTGAGTTCAATGATATCGAAATGTTGCGGACAGGAACGGGGTCCGAAAATTCTTTGAAAGAATAAGACGCCTGACTTATGGTTTGAAGACCGGGGCCTCTTCCTGCATGGTGCAGATGTCCAGGGCATAATAAGATTATGGAGGGAGTACTTTTTGCAGCTGCTTAATGGCGATAACGGCAATAATCCCGCCACTGCGGAACCCACTCCGGAAACCCCAATCACTGACGGCGTTGAAGTACCGCCGCCTGACTATGAGGAGGTCTTAACAGCCATTGCTAGGCTGAAAAACAATAAGGCTGCAGGTGCAGATGGCCTGCCTGCTGAGGTGTTTAAGACCGGAGGCGAAGAGCTCAAAAAACGCATGCATGAACTTCTATGCAGAATATGGTCAGATGAAAGTATACCAATTGATTGGAACCTCAGCGTACTCTGCCCAATCCATAAGAAAGGTGATTCCACAATCTGCGCCAACTACCGTGGGATAAGCTTTCTTAATATTGCATATAAGTACTGTGCGAAAGACTGCAGCCCATCGTCAATAAACTGATTGGACCTTATCAGTGTGGCTTCAGGCCTGGTAAATCCACCATCGACCAGATATCCACACTACGCCAAATCGTGGAAACCGAGAAAAACAGATCGACACCCATCATCTATTTGTCGATTATAAAGCCGCCTTCGACAGCACGATTAGGGATCACATGTACGCCGCAATGTCTGATTTTGGTATCCCTGCAAAGCTCATTCGTCTTTGCAAAATGACACTGACCAACACCACCAGCGCAGTGAAAATTGGTACAGACCTCTCCGCACCATTTGATACCAAAAGAGGTTTCAGACAAGGTGACTCCCTATCGTTCGACTTCTTTAACCTTATGCTGGAGAAAATAATTCGAGCTGCGAACATCGACATCTCTGGCACTATCTTCTACAAGAGTGTCATGCTGCTAGCATACGCTGATGATATTGACATCATTGGCAAAAACGCTCGAGCAGTCAGTGCAGCATTCTGCAACCTGGAAAGGGAGTCCCGTCGAGTGTCACTGTTGACAACTATACTTTTGAAGTCGTCAAGGATTTCGTATATCTAGGATCCAGCATAAACACCAACAATAATGTCAGCCTTGAGATCAAGCGGAGATTAACTCTTGCCAACAGGTGTTACTACGGGCTAGAACTAGAGCGCAGAGACGTGGACATTGACCATTAATGATGAGAGGCTGTTAGGAGCGTTCGAGAGGAAGATACTCCGTAAGATCTACGGTCCAGTATGCGTGGACGACGTGTATCGAATAAGATGGAACGATGAGCTGTATGAGCTGTACGCCGACACTGACATAGTCAAGCGTATAAAACTCCAGCGGCTTCGCTGGCTGGGTCATGTTGAGCGAATGGAAGAAAGCGCTCCGGCTAGAAGGGTGTTTTATTCGAACCACGATGGAGGAACACGCAAAAGGGGACGTTGGAAATCTCCGTTGGAAAGACCAGGTGCAGGGCAACCTGACTGCACTTGGCCTTATCAACTGGCGCCAGCGCGCGCATAGCAGAAGTGACTGGCGAAGCTTTGTGGAGGCGGCCAAGACCGATCATCGGTTGTAGTGCCAGCTAAGTAAGTAAGTAAAGATTGAAAATTAAACACTGAGAATTCGTATTTAATATTCAACAACATTTATTAAAATGAAAAATTGTAGAATAAATATATTGAAGAGCCCAACCGACCGGTGTGAAAAACCAAGAGAAAGCAATCACAAGAAAAGAAATAGAACGAAAAGAAACAAATATAGAGAAAATGAATAGGAAAGAAAAGGTGCTTAAACAATGACAGAAATTACGCAGATTAACTTGCAGCATAGCAAATTACTATGCATTAGTCATGCGAAACTGCAGACATGTCCTCACATAATACTAATTCAAGAACCGTGGGAATGCTACAAACGTATCTGTGGCCTTGGTGCCATTACGCACCATTACAAATCCTTAAATGTGAAGAGAGTAATCGACCGCGTGCTTGTATTATCATGCTGCGGATGATTGAATGCACAATGCTCAGACAATACTGTTCTCAAGACATTGTTGCAGCAAAAATAAAATACTGCAAAGGTGGGAGTAGTGTCGAAACTATAATAGTGGTTTGGGTTTTATAGTGGGCTGTGATGCAAAGTCACAGAACATTGTATGGGGTAGCAGTAAATGTAATCCCAAGGGTTCCAGACTACTGGAATTCATTCTGTCAACTGATTTGGTAACCAAAATGTTACTAACAAACCAACTTTTGTGACCAACAGAAGACAAGAAATGATTGATCTTACGCTAACCAATAGGAAAGTGGCAGATCAGATCACCCAATGGCGAGTTCTAGAAAAGGCCTCTCTCTCAGATCATCGCATTATCGAATTCCGGCTGGGTACTGACATTATGCCGATACTTAGTGGACGGAAACCCCGCAAGGCGGACTGGGATAGGTTTGGTGAGCTTCTTGAGGAGCGCATACCAACCCTTAATAAACTCCGAACTATAGCTATGATCCAAGAAGCGACCAATAGATTGGAAGGGCCTCTGATTGGCTGCTACGAGGAGGTTTGTCCGCTTAGAGCGAGCAGACAAGGCAAGGAAGTCCCGTGGTGGAATGCTGAACTTTCGAAGATTCGCAAACGATCTAGAAAACTACTGAATAGGGCCCTAAAAACCCAAAAGGAAGTTGACTGGACCAGTTCCCATATTGTTCCGAAGGAGTATAAGAAGAAAGTGAGGTCCGCCAAACTTGACTCTTATAGAAACTTCTGCAATGAGGTGGAGGGAATGAAGGAATCAGCAAGGCTGTGTAGGGTTCTGCAGAAAGACCAAAAAGTTAAGCTGGATTCTCTTCGCATGCCTGATGGTACTTTTACCACTTCCAGATCAGAGACCTATAACACATTCCTAGCGACCAACTTTCCGGGAAGCAGGATTAAAACCACTACGGTGAGTAGTGGTGGGGTCAATGGTACGAGTGGTAGAACCACCAGGCTCAATTGGTATTCTGCGTCGGAAGTAGTGACAGAAGAGGCAATATAGTTCTCTTTCTCCTCTTTTGTAAACTATAAGTCCCCAGGATCTGACAAAGTTTACCCGATAATGCTAAAAAGAGGTGAAGACAGACTAATAGGGGGCCTTGAAAAAGATCTTTACGGCCTGTCTTACCCATGGTTTCATACCATCTCTTTGGGAACAAGTCAGAGTAGTCTTTATTCCTAAACCAGGGAAGGATGATTACACACTGGCTAAAAGTTTCAGGCCGATTAGCTTGGCATCTTTCATGCTAAAAAGCCTTGAACGAATGGTAGAGAAGCACATTTGGGCAAAGGTACTGCCATTATGTCCTCTCAGTAATAACCAACATGCCTACCAGGGAGGAAAATCTTGCGAATCAGCGCTGCATGATCTTGTAAGCAAGATAGAAGCAGGACTGGAAGCGGACAAGTACACTCTGGGGGTCTTTGTGGATATTGAGGGGGCTTTTGACAACGCTGCCTTTGACTCTATGTGCTCAGCTGCCAGAAGGCATGGAGTGAGTAAAAACTTAACTAGATGGATCTACTCTATGCTCTCCGAGAGACTGCTGACCGTTGGCGAGGGCGAAGGTTCGGTCACGGCGGAGGTTAGACATGGCTGCGCCCAAGTGGGTGTTCTCTCTCCTCTACTGTGGTGCTTCGCTGTTGACTCATTACTAACGAAAATGCAAGATATCTATGCGGACGACGTCTGTGCACTCACACACTCTGGTAAATCCTTGCGGATGGTCTGTATTAAAATGCAGAAAATCCTGGACAAAATTTATGAGTGGTGCACTGGCCAGGGTCTTTATGTCAATCCTAGTAAAACGACTCTTGTTCTATTTACTAGGAAGCGGAAGCTGGAGTGTTTAAAACTGCCAGTACTGAAAGGTGTGACCCTAAGTCTTGCCATGGAAGTGAAGTATCTGGGTGTAACCCTAGATCGGAAACTAACATGGAAGACGCACGTCTTAACGAAGCTAGATCGCTCATAGAAGGTTTTCCACCAATGTCGCCGAGCCTTTGGTAGGACCTGGGGCTTGAGACCTACTGTGGTCCTTTGGATATACACAGCACTTATCAGACCGATAATCACATATGCTTCGGTGGTTTGGTGGCGCCGAACTATGGTTAAATCCTCAGTCTTGGCGCTGAACAGGCTACAAAGAAGCGTATGCATTAGCATAACGGGCGCCATGAGTATCACCTCTAGTGACGCCCTTAACGCCATGCTTGACTTGCTCCCACTGGACTTACAGATCCAACAAGAAGCGATGAAGGCGACATGTCGGCTATACTCTTATGGGCATTGGCTCGATAACAGAACTTCGGGTCATGGAGAAATCTTCGAGATGTTGTCAGAGCAATATCCATTGCTACTGGCCCCGAAATCATACCTCATACCCGTGGTTACTTTCGGAAGAAAATATGAAGTTAGCTTCCCGAAGCGTGAACAATGGAGCAATCCAGAGGTTGTGCTGGACAATCTGACGGGTATCTTCTTCACTGACGGATCCAAGACCGATGAAGGTACTGGAGCTGGATGGCACTTAAACGAAGGTGTCAATTGCTACTATTCCTTGGGTGGGTTGGCAACTGTCTTTCAGACAGAAGTTTTCGCCATATTTTAAGTAGCGGAATGGATAATTGAAAGAAAATGGCGCGGGAAACGTATAGGTGTCTGTAGTGAACGTCAGACTGCACTTCAGGCTCTGGATAACGTGACAATTACTTCAAAGATTGTCCAAGAGTGTAAGAGGAAACTTAGATCAGTCGCAAAACTGAATCAGCTCCATCTTATCTGGGTTCCTGGGCACTGTGGAGCTCCTGGGAATGAGAAAGCCGACGAGTTGGCTAACTGTGAATCAAAGAACATGCCTTTGGGACCAGAGCCAATAGTCGGGACCAGTTTGGCAGGTGCCATGCATTGGATAAAATCTTATGCTAATGATTTACATAAGAGATGCTGGTCCAATCTGGACATCTGTGTTTTGTGACTTGTCCAAACAGGAAGGCAGCAGAATTGCTTCTTAAATTAGGAAGGAAGGATCTTCGCCGGATATAATCCATGGGGCCAACATATGACCACCATCGGCATCACCGAGGACCCGACCTGCATATCTTGTCTGGAGGAGGTGGACAGCACAGAGCATTTTCTCTGCACATGTCCCGCCTTTGACAGAACGAGATGGCGCATTTTGGGTTTCGATGTCACAGGAATGGACAAAGTTTACTCCTTCCCCTTCTGCGATCTTCTGAGATTTGTGAGAGAATTCGGAAAATTTGCGGAAGAGAACGTAGCCCCCCTATAACCCGTTTTTCACTTGCTGTCACCCCTTCTTATTTTCCTAGGCCTTAAGTACAATAGGCTACATAGCCTGAGTGCTTGAGGAACTGTCCTGCACTCGTAGGTCAGGTTCTCGGCCTTCTTCATATAGATCCATCCATCCAATGGTATGGGCTGCTGTGACCGCCGATGGACGCTACCCAATCGTTTTCATCGAGCCTGGTGTCAAAGTCAATGCGACTTATTATCGGGAAAATGTTTTGGAAGCTGCTTTAATTGAATCAATAAAAAAAAATTTCACACGTCTCTGCTCTCACTCCTCTCTGCTTCTCTTTTCAAAAGAAATATGATCGTTTGAATAGGTAACAGTTCAATCGCCTAACTCGAGTAATTTCGTTCTCAATCATGTGACGGTGGATTTACCAGAGCTGAAGCCACACTGATAAGGTCCAATCAGTTTGTTGATGATGTGGTTCAGTCTTTCACACAGTACGCTCAATAGAACCTTATATGCGATATTAAGAATGCTTATCCCACGGAAGTTGGCGTAGATCGATGAATCATCTTTCTTACGAATTGGGCAGATTACGCTGAGGTTGCAAACACTTGGCATGCTTTCATCCGACCATTTTCTGTACAGAAGCTCTTTCATGCGTAATACTCTTTCATAAGTAATATCTCGATATCTTAAACTCACACCTCTCTGATTCTCTTTTCGTGAGCCTGAAAAGACAATTATTCATTCCCCTCATACATACCATACAGTGATTCATCCTTAGCAGTTCGCTTTGCGGGTTACTCCACCGTTATTCGGTCCCATTCTCGACGCAACGACTGTTTCAGGGACTGTAAATTTTTATGTCGTTTAGCACAGATCCTGGTCTCTGAAAAGGACCATACGCTGTAATCCATCGGATTGAGATCCGAAGTGATTCACGATTAATGCCAGTTTCATGAGCAACTTTTCTCGTGGAAACCTTTGAATGACGCTGCACCAGCTTTTGAACGATTTTGCGATACCTAGGAGTATTGAGGATGGGTTTCTGCGTCTTCTTGGACGACCACCTTCCTGACCCAGCTCCTTAAACCGATTAACTGCACGCGAAACTAACGAACGAGCATTGCGAAACTGCCGCGCAATCACATAAATGCGTTTGCCTAGCTGGTGCAATGTTATAATAGCTGACCGATTATTTGGCACCGTAATTGTAAAACAAATAACTAAATTGTTGTGTCCGCTTCAGCGTAGTGCGTTTTACTGTTACGCAGAGTGTCCGGGGTTCGAATCTCGGCACAGGCAAAATCAAAAAGTAAAAAAAAAATTTAAAAACATTTTTCTACAAGAGTCCTAATTTCCTAATATAATACGCATAACTCGAGTGGATGCGAAAAGCTCGGCCTTAAGCGCTACATGCGGTCATAGTCGACATTGATAAAACTGAAGTTTATTGTGGTAAAGGCATAACACTTGCTACCATGCTTGTCTACCAGTTTATTGGTGTGCTGTGATTGCATTCTCTCCCTCATTCTACCTACTTCTTCCTCCCACCTATCAATATTCCTTCCAATCAACACAATGCTCTGCATTCATAGGGGTACACTCCGTGTGTTGAATATATAAATAAACAAAAATAAAAAAATTTAGTGGTCTACCACACAAAAATTAAATCAGATGTTCTCTCGATTACGTAGAATAATACAAGAATGAAGAAAATTGTGGAGAAAGTTGTATACACTTATTAATTGTCACCCTGTATAATCGGTTTTTACAGTAAAATCTCATATCCGTGAAATTATTGTCCAAAAAAGGGTATATATCTTGTATATACCTGTAGAGCGTAAGTCGAAATACTGTAAATATACCGAAAATCATACTCATATGTAGCACCAATGCAGAGATAACTCCTGTAAAATTGTATATTTGGTATTACGATAAAATCGCGAGAAGGGCTCTAATATGTATTTCTTATGAATTTAGTTTCCATACACTTACAAACTTATTTTAAAAAACTTTTTTTTATCTTTACAGGCACAAACTGCTGCACGTGCCAAACAATTACGTGCTAAATTTGAGAAATGGGAAGCAAACGAAGTTCAACGTGAAATGAATGAAGGTCGAGTTGACATCTATTCTCAACAAGTTTCTGACGACACAACCATTGAAAGCACAAAATCGTTAGTACTTTAAATTGTACAGTGTAACAAAATGAAACTTGCAAAAATTACATTGACTGATTAAAAAAATATTTAGAGTAACTGAATGTACATAGGTCACTGTGGCGTAGTGGTAATGCGTTGGACTGCTACGCAGAGTGTCCGGGGTTCAAATCTCGACACAGGCAAAATCAAAAAAAAAAAAAAAAGTAGTAGAAAAATTAATTTTTCTACACGGCACCACCTCTTGGCAGGCAATGGCAAACCTACAAGACTAAAAATTGCTATGAAAAGCTTTCCACTTCGCCGTTCGGATTCGGCATTAAACTGTAGGTCCCCTCCATTCATGTACAAATATAACACGCACAACATGAGTGGATGCGAAAAGCTCGGCCTAGGCCCTCCACGGGCTGTTGTGCCATTAAAAGTAAGTAAAAGAATGTACATAGGTCGTCTTGGCGTAGTTGGTAGTTCGTTGGCCTGGTACGCAAAATGACCGAGGTTAAAATGCCGGTACAGGCAAAATAATAATATTATTCCCAGATTTGCTTATTGCGCTCTGATTATTAATTATTTTTTTATTGAGTAAACTTTTTTTTCAGTGTATAATTGTTTGATATTTCATATATTTATTTACAGAATTCGGGAACGCTTTGAAAATATGAAAAACTCTGAAAGTAAAGTTCCAACCACGCCGCGCTATCAAGTGAAACGTTTTGTAGTAAGTATCTTTTCATATATTATATTTTACTAAAACATGTATTTATTTTTCTTTTACAGTAAAATCTTTTAGAAAGATCGGAACCATTTTAAAATACGTAACTTGCCAGCATGTTGTTGCAACCGATAATACATCTGTACTCGTATTTATATTTAAATTATTGTCAGTCAAAATAATACGGAATTTAAGTGTTTGTGTTGAATTGAAAATAAGAATAATAAATACATCTTATCTACGTGTATAATTCTATACTATTATATAAAATTGCTGAAATAAAAAACGAATGTACGGGTTTGGCTCAAAAACTACTGGACCAAATTTAATTTTGTTATTAGAAAGCTGTTGTATATAAGACGTCCATAGGCAACATATTTTTTAAATTTAATTAATTAAAGAATAAAATGTCTAAAAAGTCAAATTCAACGCTTTTCGCAAAATCGATCCATTGCTTTTTGTGCATATATGCTTTGCAATTGATTTTAAATTTCGAATGGCATTCAACAAAAAATCACGATGTACTCATTTCTCTCCTTTTCGCTATTTTTTTATAATATTATTTTTTTTATTGTTTTCGGTTATTAGAATTTTAATTTTTTTTACATTTAATGCACAAATATTTTGACTACAAATATCTACAATAGCAACATTTAAAGTGTGGAATAGAATGTGAAGCTATTTGATATACATACCTCGTACATATAAAAGTGAATGCCACAAGTCTGTTTGTTAGATGTTTTCAGAATCCTCATGTGATCTTAACTAAATTGCGTTCACATATCCGTGATTAAGCGGAGTAGAAAACAGGGTATCCGTAGTCGCCAGATAATAGTTAAATTGATGATAAATCCCCTCAACCAAGGTTCAGCACTGTTGTTATTGATTTTGAAGTACATAAAACTATAATATATTTTGGTCTTCGTAAACAATTAATAATAAACCATAGTAAAATTTAAAATTGCAATAAAAGTATATAAGAAATAAATATAAAAAAAAACATAAAAAAAGTTTGGCACGAATATTAAGTTTCGGCAATACTGCAACTTTCCCAAGAACGAAAAATGTTTGGACCTTGTTTATGTAGATGATGACTCAAATATTTGTAATTGTCTTTCCCAACCCTACGTTACACCTAAGGATGGTCATCATCCTACCTTGGCATTATTCTTTGAATTACCTTATATTCTAAATATAGATATAAAAACTGCTAAATTGAAATACTGTTTTCCAAGAACTAACTATAATAAACTCGTTGATATTCTTTCTGTTACCTCTTGGCTGTTACATAATCTGAACATTTACAGCTGCGTATCTCTATTTAATAATATTTTATATAAAGCATTTGAACAATCTGTACCTAAAATTAAAACTTCTTTTACGAATACTTAAAAATTTGGAAGTTGCTAGGTTTTAAAGCTTATGAAAGAACTGGCAGAAATGATGAATGTTATAGAAATTTAAATAGTATTGAAATAGTATAAAAATTAAAATTCGTCACAAACGTAAATCTTTATTGAGTTTTTTAATTTGAAACGTAAAGCCAGCGATTTGCCTCCGTCTATGTGTCTTGGTGATCTTGTTTCTAGTGATGACATTGTCATTGTGAATTTGTTTGAGTTTTTCAAATCTACACAATGAGACAATGACTCTTATCCCTTCGCCATTGATTCGTTTAATACTTTTTTTTTTCCAACCATAGATGCTCTAGATATTCTTCACCACCTTAAGATTCTTGAGCAGTCCTTTAAATCTAGACCCTATAATATTCCAAGTTGTATATTAAACTTTCAGACTTTTATATAAACCTTTTGCCATAATCTTTGACAAATGTTTAAAAACAGGTTATTTCCCTGTTTTTTGAGAAGAATCTTTTATTGTTCCTCTTCATAAACATGGTGTTAAATCTTATATTTCAAATTATAGAGGTATTGCTAAATTAAGTATGATAAATAAGTTATTTGAATTAATTGTTACTACCCAAATTATGCACTCTGTTATGGGTTCCTTATGGGTTCCTTAAGACGACGATTCTTTCAGAATTCACTACATGTGTAATGAATGGATTTATTAATAACCAACAAACTGATGTTATATATACTGATTTTAGCAAAGCATTTAACAAAGTCAATCAAGGCCTCTTTATTAAAAAATTAGGTTTGATTGGATTTCCGCCCTTGCTTTTAAGATAGATAGAGTCATATATAACTAACAGAAAACAAAAGGTGATTTTCCGAAATGTCGTATCAAAAAGCATTTCTGTTACTTCCTGAGTTTCTCAAGGAAGCTATATGGGACCTTTATTATTTCTTCTGTTTATCAATGATTTTCCATCTGTTATTCAAAATTGTAATGTATGCTGATGATGTAAAGTTGTTCTTATCTTACAACTCTATAACCCAATAAAAGCAAGATATTGATAATTTTTCAAAATGCTGCCGATTAAACTTACTCAATCTAGATAAATGTAAGAAGTTTATGACATTTACAAGGAGACAACATATGTCTGCTAAATATTCTTTACAGGATCAGACTCTGAGTCATGTATTGATATTTGTTGATTTTGGTGTGACAATGGACTCCAAATGAAGTTTTAACTTACATATCAACTCGTGCGTGAACAAACCTAAAAGTTCTTTAGGATTTGTTAAACGCTGAGGAATTTAACGACTCTTATACAACAATAACGCTATTCACTTCACTTGTTAGACCCATCCTTGAGTAAGCATCTCCTGTCTGGAATCTTCAATATAATTGTTACACAAGTAAAATTGAGTCGGTTCAAAACAATTTCTTAGTTTTGCAGTGAGGAGTTTTTGTTGGAATCCTCTTTAGAACCTTCCACCGTATGAACATCGATTAAAACTTATTAATCTACCGACATTGATAAGCAGAAGAAATATGCTGAATAAGAATAACATTTCTTGGCGCGACCGTTGCTCAATCTTTTCAACATTTCATACACAACTGGTATAATTCCGTCTTGTTGGAAAGTTGCCAATGTCCAACCAGTTGCTAAAAAGTGTAAGAAGCCAGACCCTGCGAACTATCGCAATCTGTTCTACGCTATCCAAAGTCATGGAAAGTGTAGTTAACTTCTACTTGGTGAAATATCTTGAGCGAATGAACGAATTGCTTAATGACCGCCAATACGGTTTCCGTCGAAATCGCTCTGCGGGCGATCTCATGGCGGTCCTCACTAAGCACTGGTACCATAGTGTCCATTGCTTCGGTGAGAGCAAGGCGGTTGCTCTGGATATTTCAAAGGCGTTTGACAGAGTGTAGCATAAAGCACTAGTGTCAAAACTAATTGCGCATGGGGTCGGGAATAACTTCACACGATGGATCACGAACTTTCTAAGGGGCGCTCTATCCGTGTTGTGATAGACGTTATTGTTTCGGAAGATCGTGCCATTAATGATGGAGTGCCGCAGGGTTCGGTCCTCTACCCTACACTTTTCCTTATCTTCTGACCTTCTGTCATTAACGAAAACTCCTATTTACTCGTTTGCAGATGACAGCAACATTTCTCATTCAAATGCCTGTTCAAAACGCCCTAACTCTTTGGAGATCGAGAGGAAAAGGCACGTTATGAATGACTCACTCAATAAAGATCTCCAGTCAATCTACAAGTGGGGTCTTACGAATAAAGTTGAGTTCAATGCGCGTAAGACCCAATGTTGTCTGTTATCTCACAAACTAGTCTTCCAACCCCCCGTTGGCCCCCTAGATATGAGTGGGGTAGGTATTGCGGAGACAGCGACTCTTGATGTTCTGGGCATGTTCTCTTGATGTTCTGTGATGTTCGTTGGAATAAACACATTTTTGAAGTGTCGAAAGAAGCAGCCAAGTGTCGCAGCTTTCTTCGGCGGTGTAAAAAATATTTTACTTCGACTGATCCCCGCATGATCTACACCACCTATATACGTCCTAAATTGGAGTTTAATTCGCACCTATGGGCTGGAGCTTCACGAACGCTTCTGGAGCTCCTGGACCGTATCCAAAATCGAGCGATAAAGCTAATAGGAGGCAGTAGTTTCCAGCTCTATTGACTCCTTGGAACATCGTCGAAACGTGGATTGCGTCTCACTGTTCTACCGTTATTTTAACGGTAGATGTTCTTCTGAGATGCGGAAGCTGATGCCGCCAGTTCGTGTGTTCAACAGAACTACATGGTCAGCAAGCGGAACTCACACCTTCCACGTAGACACGGTGTTCCAACGCACTACGCATTACAGAGAAAGTTCGTTCATCTGTCGTACCGCGCGTAATTGGAATAAGCTCCCTGCAACAATTTTTCTCAATTATTATGACCCTTGCAAGTTTGAATGGCATTTTATCAACCCGTATTTACCAAACGAAATAAAGTTTAATGTACCCTGTAGAAGCTCACGTTATTTTATTCCTATTAAACTTAGCATATGCAGAACAAACTATGCTCAAAATGTTTCTTTTCGTGGAATATGTAGAGATTTTAGTGAACATTGTTATCTATTCAACATTTCCGATTCTCTGGAACACATCAAAACAAAGATTATCATATTAAATCGATAAACAGCTGATGATTTTATATCTGTAGTTATAAAGAATTCCTATTTGGATATACGCGGCTCATTACAAATTTTAATGTAAACCGGTTGCGTCGTTCACCGATCCGTGCATTATGCGCATGCGTACCTCAGTCGTGTTGGGCGGGAAGAGGATCATTTGAGATTCGTTAAATAAAAAATTCATGATGGCGGATTTAAATTATTCTTTTCTTCTGGATTTTTTTTTGCGATTTTAAGCTTGAGAAATTACTAGCAGTTCTTTATGGGCTATTTCAGGCTAGCTTAGTGTTTTCAACCCCACTTTCGATACAAAATCTTTCACCTATTAAAAAGATGTAAACGGATTTTTATTATTATTATTTTTTTCATTTTATTACTTAAAGATATGCCACTATAAAACAAAAGTCACTTACCCTTCTAGCACGATGACAAGCCGCAGAGAAAATTGGTTTGACTATGACCCGGCAAAGCTTATCAATAGGGTGGTCACTAATTATTTTCAGGTAGCTATGTATCAGCTATGTCCGTATCATGGCACCACAGCAAAATGCCAAGTCCCTAACTCCAACCGCACCCCATCAGGCAGATTTATGTTGCACTTTGATTCATCCGTGAAGATAACAATTTTCCACTCATCCATAGTCCAATTTCGATGAGCTTTCGCGAACTCCAACCTCGCTAATCGCATTTAAGTAGATAGTTCCGGCTTTTTACGCGGTCGTCTTGCCATTAATCCTTTACTTTCTGAGAATACGCTGCTTGGTACATTTTTTAGACTTCCCTATAACAGATTTCCTTTTGTTCGTACCTGAAATACAATTTTTTTTATTACTTTGGCAATTGTGACATGGCTACAACATGGCAAAACAACAATAACACACTTTTCTTCTTCACTTAACTGACGCGTCATGTTCACAGCTTTTTTTTCTTTTCTTTTTTCTGACACAACTGCTCATGGACTAACTTTCGCATCCAATCATTTTGTGCGTGTTTTATTTTTGTACATGAATGGAATGAACCACCACTAACTTGAACTTCAAATTGATTAAACAAGGAAAAGAAATTGTTGCTATTAACATTAGAGTAACCTAGTTCTAAATAAATACTAATTTAAGTACATTTAATAAATTTAAAAAATTGTAAATGCCGTTTTACAAACTAAGTACCTAATTTTAAAGGTGTTAACTTTTATTTGACCACTACGGTATATGAAGTGGTTTGAAAAACGTGGTGTTTTTGGATATATATATCTCTGAAACCAATTATAGTACAGTACACCGATTTGGTACAAAGATATTAACTAACAGGGCCATGCTAGAGGAACAAAAAGCGCCATTGCAGGTGGGATTTGAAAAAGGGGTTGTGGTACCTCTCATACTAAGTATAATCTGAAATATTATTATGGGATATCTTAGGAACCCTTTGTGTTTTGATACTAGAAATTATAAACTGTAATTATAATCTCCGGAACCATTTAAAGTTGGTTGGCAATGTGATGCTGGAGAAAACATGTCGGAGATATTGGGAAAGTAGAGGTGGCATCCGATTTACAACCCTAATTCTTTTAATATTTCAAGAACCATTTATAATTTACGTATGTATAATTGAGATTTACTACATGGACGTTGGTTGGCAATGCCATGAAACAGCCAACCTAAGGATAGGCTAGGAAAGCGGGAGTGGCACCTACAACACATGCGAAATATTTTAAACTGTACCTATATTTGGCTCTATAGCATTAAAAGCAATAACAGTAAAATGTGAGTGAAAGTAGGAAGTGAGTCGTTTTTGGGTGTGATTTAGGATAGTTTGATTTATAAGTGAAAATAAAAAAGTGTTCAAAAAGAAAGTCAGTACCTTCATTACATATATTTTCCTTTCCTTTATTTTAAAGGTTTTTAATTTAAACAAAGTTTCATCGTATACATATCTAATTTAAATTAACATTTTAGGTATATTTTACAAAAGAAAAAATATGAAAATATTTAAAGAGGATGGTGCTCTAACATTAGAAACTCTAAGTAGAACAATTTTTTCGACCAAATTTCCTTCCTATTTCGTCCAAGTTGAAAAAATTTAGTTAGTTAGAGGTGGCAGAGTAGGCGGAGACAAGCAACAAATCAAGACCTGTTGCTTCAGATGATGATGTTGTGAAATTTCAAAGAATATCCGTATAGGCTGTTTTTTTTTTATTTAATTCTTTAGACCCTTTCCTCGAACAAATGTACAATGTATGTATTTTACACGTTGGTGTTGCTACTGCTGAGCATGCGTCAGCATTAGCGAGACAGTTACATTTTAGTTCAATAACATATTGCAACACAACTTTTCGGGCATGCGATTTTTCGTGTGGAATTAATTTACAAAAAAATAAGACGTTGTCCGATTTACGTCATCAAATAGAAGTTAATTGAAGTAAAAATATGATTTTATATATGGTACTTATTGTATATGTATTTATTATATATTCACCGTAAACTTTCAACAGCACTTTTTTTCGAATTAACGAAAAGCAAAAATTACCGCAAATGCTGTTTGCCTTTCACGTATGCTGTCATGTTTGTGGAGCAAAAAGGTTATGTTGTTGTTAATATATAGGAAATACATCATTATTTTCTAATGATACATTCAACACACAGGGTGTACCCCTATGAATGCAGAGTATTGCGTTGAATGGAAGCAAGATTGATAGGTGAGAGGAGGGGGAATGAGAGAGTGAATGTGATCACACAGGACACCGATAAAGAGATAGGCAGACATTGTGGCGTTATGCCTTTACCACAATGAACTTCAGTTTATCAGTGTCGACTATGACCGCATGTAGCGCCAAAGGCCGAGCTTTTCGCATCCACTCATGTTGTGCGTGTTATATTTTTACATGAATGGAAGGGAACTATAGTTTTATGCCGAATCCGAAAGGCGAAGTGAAAAGCTTTTATTATGCAATTTTTACTCTTGTAAGCCATTGCCTGGCAAGAGGTGGTACACGGCACCACCTCTTGCCAGGCAATGGCAATAGATTTTTTTGTTGCATTTTTGTTTTGTTTTTATGTTTTTATTTTGCCTGTGCCTGTGATTACTCGCCCTCTGGTGGCGAACAAATTATAGAATACATTTATTCATATTTTTCCTTTTATTACCTTCGATTTGGGTTCTTTATGACGTAAATCGCATAACGCCTCATATTTTTTTAAATTAATGCAAAATGCGAAATTCAATAGTAAAAACGTCGATATACACTTGGTATACTGATCGTGAATATATATCTTCGCATAGTGTAAGACGATTTTGTTCCAGATTAAGCATCAAAAGCGGATTCTATAGAAAAACATAAAGCGAAACAATAATCTGTAATATACTACGAGATATATTTATCAATTATACTCCGTTGCCATCAGGGATCCAACAATTTCAGTCGCGATTCCCTACAACATATTTTTGTATGGACAAACCAAATAAAATCGAAGTGTGGAATAAAGACATTTTTAAGAGCAGGCTAAAGATAATTATCCTTTTGAAAACCATAAAGCTTACGAAAAGATATTCCTAGAGCCAAAAAACATGAAGGGTAAGGGTTTCGTCATTAAAATACCTAGTACTGAACTCTTCAATTTGGGTCTGTCTCAAACAGAATTAAAATTCAAATTAAAAGTAAATTCGTAGAAATTTTTTTTTTAACTTTAAATTACAATATTATAAAAATAATACTGACGAATGCCTTTTTTAATTAAGGCATCGATAAATATCACTATTATTTGTTTGCAATAAATTGGAGTGTTTTTACGGTGCATTATTGATTAATTTTTCTTAAAACTTTCAATTGTACCGTTACTTTATATTTCTTTAAACGCACTCATAAGTCCTGATCATTTCAGTTTTTATGAATTTCTCTGTATATTGTCCAAACCTAACTGGAAAATAGGCAATAGTATCCATTTTCTGTACTATTTTTATCCGACGAAAATTTATGTAAATGACTGGAGAAGCAACATAAAATCAAAAAGGTTCAAAAACCATCCTTTATAATATATGTTGTAAAGCCATGTTGTCGCGCATGTTATACTGTCTAAACGCTACCAAAGCAATGAGTTCGATTTTGCTTATTTATTTAAGTAGCATTGTTCTATTTCCTTGATTTGAATGAGTACCGGTTACGTCGTAACACTAATTACTTGTCTCAGCCTTTCAGCCCTCTTTTGTACTTTCATAATGAAAAGAGAAACGGAATCACCCTGTATATCTAAAGAAAAGAAAGAAGCATGCCAAGTTTTGTCATTTTAAGAAATCAGTATTCTACGAAAAATTTGGCAATGTGTTAGTAACATAACTATTTCGTTATATATATAATTTATAAGTACGAAATTTATGAAAAACTTATACTTACTTCAAAGTTAATAAAAACCAAAATAACATAAACATATACAGAATAATTGGAATAGAAAAATATCAAGCAGACTTTTAGAAATCGCTCTTTTTTATGTTTTTGTTTGCTGATTATGTAAGTATGTAAATATATGGGTAAATTAAATATTCACGAATTGAATAAAGATTACAAATTTAGATAAATTAGATAATACATTTTGTTTTAGTTTATATTAATTTCACTTATTTTTTTGACATTGACGCAAGAAGTAGATATAGCTCCAAATAATATTTTCTACTCGATAGCCTTATCCATGAATTCAAGAAATCGTTTGGCATATTGATCTGGATCGCATGTTGAAATCCCGTCAACATTACTTCCGTACTTCACAGTTTTCGCAGCTTTTGCGGCCTAAAATAAAGTTAAATAACAGTAACAAATATAAAATGACATATATGTTTATTTACAAGAAACTGAAAAGCAATAACAGATGAATGTAAAGACCATTTTGTGCACATTGAAATATTACGCACATGAGCTTACGTACATTTGGGTGAACATTTAATTTAGCTTTATTTTTCTCATATACATGACGCGGGATCATACATACATACTGAGTATTATTTTGTGAATGTGTTTATATGAGAATGGTGCATTAAAACCGTCATAAACTGAAGGTAGTATCCTGTAAACCGTATAAAAGATGAAGGAATAACAACTAATTTAAAAAACAAGATGGATGAACGGAGAATAGTAGGTGGACGTATTATCTTTTCTTGTATGAAACACTTTATTCACTAGCATAACCCACCATACCAAACAAATTTCTCAGTTGGTAACATTATTCCTAACATCAAGTAAAGAGCACATTAAAAAAAATTAAATCTGGTCGTGTACAGTATAAAACAAATGAACAATACATGGAAATTTTGTACATGTTGTCTGTGACGGGCAAAACAGATACCGGAAGTAGTAAGTAGTCGATTCTCAAAAGAAGGTATTACTAGAATCTAGAAAGTATCGATTTTGAGTACTCAAAAAACCTCAGTACACAGTTTCGAATTGATACTTATACTCATTTATTTTAAAGCCATAAACATTATATACCATCTATAAATACATCCATCCAATCCATCCCAACCATCCAAACCATCCAAACCATCCAATCCATCCATCGCTCCATCCAATCCATCCATCGCTCCATCCAATCCATCCATCGCTCCATCCAATCCATCCATCGCTCCATCCTATCCATCCATCGCTCCATCCAATCCATCCATCGCTCCATCCAATCCATCCATCGCTCCATCCAACCCATCCATCGCTCCATCCAATCCATCCATCGCTCCATCCAATCCATTCATCGCTCCATCAAATCCATCCATCGCTCCATCCAATCCATCCATCGCTCCATCCAATCCATCCATCGCTCCATCCAATCCATCCATCGCTCCATCCAATCCATCCATCGCTCCATTCAATCCATCCATCGCCCCATCCAATCCATCCATCGCTCCATCCTATCCATCCATCGCTCCATCCAATCCATCCATCGCTCCATCCAATCCATCCATCGCTCCATCCATCGCTCCATCCAATCCATCCATCGCTCCATCCAATCCATCCATCGCTCCATCCAATCCATCCATCGCTCCATCCAATCCATCCATCGCTCCATCCAATCCATCCATCGCTCCATCCAATCCATCCATCGCTCCATCCAATCCATCCATCGCTCCATCCAATCCATCCATCGCTCCATCCAATCCATCCATCGCTCCATCCAATCCATTCATCGCTCCATCCAATCCATCCATCGCTCCATCCAATCCATCCATCGCTCCATCCAATCCATCCATCGCTCCATCCATCGCTCCATCCAATCCATCCATCGCTCCATCCAATCCATTCATCGCTCCATCCAATCCATCCATCGCTCCATCCAATCCATCCATCGCTCCATCCAATCCATCCATCGCTCCATCCAATCCATCCATCGCTCCATCCAATCCATCCATCGCTCCATCCAATCCATCCATCGCTCCATCCAATCCATCCATCGCTCCATCCAATCCATCCATCGCTCCATCCAATCCATCCATCGCTCCATCCAATCCATCCATCGCTCCATCCAATTCATCCATCGCTCCATCCAATCCATCCATCGCCCCATCCAATCCATCCATCGCTCCATCCAATCCATCCATCGCTCCATCCAATCCATCCATCGCTCCATCCAATCCATCCATCGCTCCATCCAATCCATCCATCGCTCCATCCAATCCATCCATCGCTCCATCCAATCCATCCATCGCTCCATCCAATCCATCCATCCAATCCATCCATCCAATCCATCCATCCAATCCATCCATCCAATCCATCCAATCCATCCAATCCATCCAATCCATCCAATCCATCCAATCCATCCAATCCATCCAATCCATCCAATCCATCCAATCCATCCAATCCATCCAATCCATCCAATCCATCCAATCCATCCAATCCATCCAATCCATCCAATCCATCCAATCCATCCAATCCATCCAATCCATCCAATCCATCCAATCCATCCAATCCATCCAATCCATCCAATCCATCCAATCCATCCAATCCATCCAATCCATCCAATCCATCCAATCCATCCAATCCATCCAATCCATCCATCCAATCCATCCATCCAATCCATCCATCCATCCAATCCATCCATCCAATCCATCCATCCAACCCATCCATCCAATCCATCCATCCAATCCATCCAATCCATCCATCCAATCCATCCATCCAATCCATCCATCCATCCATCCAATCCATCCATCCAATCCATCCATCCAATCCAATCCATCCAATCCATCCAATCCATCCAATCCATCCAATCCATCCAATCCATCCAATCCATCCAATCCATCCAATCCATCCAATCCATCCAATCCATCCAATCCATCCAATCCATCCAATCCATCCAATCCATCCAATCCATCCAATCCATCCAATCCATCCAATCCATCCAATCCATCCAATCCATCCAATCCATCCAATCCATCCAATCCATCCAATCCATCCAATCCATCCAATCCATCCAATCCATCCAATCCATCCAATCCATCCAATCCATCCAATCCATCCAATCCATCCAATCCATCCAATCCATCCAATCCATCCAATCCATCCAATCCATCCAATCCATCCAATCCATCCAATCCATCTAATCCATCCAATCCATCCAATCCATCCAATCCATCCAATCCATCCAATCCATCCAATCCATCCAATCCATCCAATCCATCCAATCCATCCAATCCATCCAATCCATCCAATCCATCCAATCCATCCAATCCATCCAATCCATCCAATCCATCCAATCCATCCAATCCATCCAATCCATCCAATCCATCCAATCCATCCAATCTATCCATCCAATCCAATCAATCCAATCCATCCAATCCATCCAATCCATCCAATCCATCCAATCCATCCAATCCATCCATCCAATCCATCCAATCCGTCCAATCCATCCAATCCATCCAATCCATCCAATCCATCCAATCCATCCAATCCATCCAATCCATCCAATCCATCCAATCCATCCAATCCATCCAATCCATCCAATCCATCCAATCCATCCAATCCATCCAATCCATCCAATCCATCCAATCCATCCAATCCATCCAATCCATCCAATCCATCCAATCCATCCAATCCATCCAATCCATCCAATCCATCCAATCCATCCAATCCATCCAATCCATCCAATCCATCCAATCCATCCAATCCATCCAATCCATCCAATCCATCCAATCCATCCAATCCATCCAATCCATCCAATCCATCCAATCCATCCAATCCATCCAATCCATCCAATCCATCCAATCCATCCAATCCATCCAATCCATCCAATCCATCCAATCCATCCAATCCATCCAATCCATCCAATCCATCCATCCCATCCTACGTCGCCATCAAATGTTGAAAAACATCAAAGAATGCAATCCAATATACTCAGAACACTCACAGGACCTCAATATTCCATGGTTGCTTACACTTAATTTCGAATTATAGAGTCCAACGGATATCGATCAGTGGGACTCTTTTTACATTTATTTCCCGGTTCATGGGCTTTTGAAATGACTCTTGGAATAATTATTCAAATGAGGGTTAGAACTTCACAAGTATAAACAAATTTATGCAAATTCAAAGTATTATGTATATACCTGTTTTTTAACGCCGTATTGTGTTAAAACATCAATAATGGCAATAAAATACATTTCTCGTCTCTCTGTAAATAAAAAAAATGCATATAATACCAAATGCAACAATTCCAGTTTTAAATATGTTTGTAACTCACCCTCAATACTCGGAATGGCATAAATATCGACCTCGTAAACTACTTCTTTATACTGTGCCCCTCTTGGCGAATCGGGTGGTGTGTTGTAAGTCCATCTAAAAAGTAATTGTAAATCTACAATTTTACGAACCTTAAATCTCTAAGGGCGATGTTATGCAGTCAAATGTTGTTTTTTCAACTTTCCGACCAAAGTATGTTAAGCAGACGATCATTTGATCACCAGTACGTTTTTGACCTTTTTTTGATCTAGTAATCCAGATATTTAAACAAAACAAATATTTGAAAAAAAAAAGAATAATTGTGACCCGATGATGTCCTGCAACCTGCTTGTAGTAGCCCCAGGAAACTATATTATTATAGACTAATAGCTGAAATTTATGTTTTGATATTAAATTCAAAACCAGCAGCTGGATGCAACTCTTATACAAAGCTGCATATAGTTCCGATGAGATTAAAAATTACGGCAGCCACATTGGATACCCCGTTTTCAATTTTGATATTAATTCGAAATCAGCGACCCCTAAAACGACTTATACCAACTTTAAAATTCGGCAGCCATATTGGACCCGCCATTTTGAATTTAGAAATTGGCCGCCTCGAAAACAAGTTTCGTACAGATGCGATTAGATTTCAAAATCAGATTTTGAAATTTAATAATCACATTCGAAATCTAAGCCATAGTAAGTTTCATACAAATCCATATATTGAAGTATTGAATTATGAAAAGTTTTAATGATCTGCTATCACAGTGTGCACTGGTTGTTTGATCTCATGATTTAGCATCGCAAACAAAATCATTTGGTGACCGTGCTGGTCATATTTAACTTTCCAGTTCTCTCTAAATTATTCATTTTATATTGAAGCAACAACTCATGCCTATTGCGTGACCGTGACCGTTTGCATAGCAACGCACTAAATCGCCCAAACTTGAACCACTTTTTCACTTCAGTCAACAGTTTTCGTTATTAATTTACTTTTACACAAAAAGTTGTAATAGAATTGTAAATCCTTTAACTTTATTTTTATAAAAGAATTCTCTGACACACCATTCTGTTCATGAGTCAGTTAAAAACAGTATAGGTGTGAAAGAAACAGACTAATAACAAGAGACAAAAAAAGGTGCCATGGATAGATATGTCGGTGAATTTTTTTTTTCTATTTTGAGGATCCTAATTAGTACGCTCATTTGAGGACATGCTCGTCTAACATTTTTGAAATACAAAATCGAATAGCGCAACTCAACATAGTTGCAGGAAATCTTATCAACTGATTAAATATTTCAGAATTATAGAAAATTTACAGTTTCAAGGTAACAATTCTAACATAACCTAAAAAATTTACTTTCAGTAAAAAATAGTGCCAAAAATTTACCCATATTTAAGATTCCCGAACAGGAAATTCTGTCCTTTTACAAAATATCAGTTTTTCCAAAGAAAGCTGCCCACCGCTTTTAAGTGCATGTATAAAATCTTTGTGATTTCTCGATTTTAAGTCTTTTGACAAAATCCTTTATATGAAATGCCCATATTTAGCATTTAGCATTTTCGTACGGTTCTCTCTGAGAATTATTTTTACTTGTGTATTTTGTATTTCAATTACCGAATTATTATTTTGAGTATGTATTATAAAGAAGCCTACCGTTCACCACTATCACATTCCTCACTCTCGCTATTTTCACTACGGCCAGTAGCTTGTGAATTTTCGCCTTGAAGCACTTCTTCCTCCGCTCGCACACAATCATGTATACCAACCAGAAGTGAATAGTCCATTATGTGCAATTTGATGAGAAGCTAGTGGTAAAAATTATAAAAGGTACATATTAGGTACATAATCAATATTCTATTCCTTACACTAATAATACATCTTTATTACTTACATCGACATCACTGTTGAGTGTATCTAATAGCTTAACCTTGGCCTCTTCACCAATTTCAAGTTTAACTTTCTGCTTCATAAAATCGTTGTCCTTGTATGTCGGCAAATGTTTTTCTAATTCTTTTTCAGATGCTTCACGATCAACAGTACTTCCTTTCAAATCAAATTTCCTATAGTAAATTTTAGTAATAATTATTGAAATTGCTATAAATATTTCTACTGCTATATAGTGTCAACTAACTACCATAACCTAAACTTAAAGCGTCAGTTCTATTTTTTCTGTCTTTGTTGTTTGTCAAAAAAAATACTAATATAAAATTTGGTTAATGGGATTTTAGATTAAATCTTAAAAAATAACTACAAAAACCAAATATGATATTCACAATCCATCCAATTTTTAAATGTAGGTTTTTGGCTTTACAATTAAAAGTTATTGTTTATGTTCTAATTTGCAATTAGACGGATTAAGGAGTCATATTCGCATGAACACAAGAGCGGATCAAAATATAAGGGTTTTTTGTAAAAATCAGACGTGCTATGAAAATTTTGACTTTAGATTAGAGGTAAGGGGGCCTGGGGCGTAGGACACAAGGTAAAGTTCGTGACAGTCGCAGGTGCGTCCATGGTCGATCCTTGCGCTTCTACGTTTCAAGTCGACACACAGCCTCCTCGTGGCGTCCCCTGGATAGCGATCTGACAACCGTCAGTGAGTTAACTAATGTGTGCGGCGGGCTTCTCCATGGCCTTGAATGAATGGTTGTGCGTCGGGCTTGGAACCCACCACGTTAAAATACCCACCAATGAATCCTCCAAATAAGCCTCGGATAATGAACCCCTCTAATGTAGACCATTCCCGCAAACGGGAATGCACCTGGAATGTCCGAACCCTCTACAGGGAAGGTGCCTCTATCCAGCTGGTGGATGTCCTCCAAAAATATAGAGCTGACATCACCGCTATACAGGAAATGCGATGGACGGGACAGGGTTGCTCCAAAATAGCATCCTGTGATATCTACTACAGCTGTCATGCGTCGAGACACGAATTTGGTGTTGGATTTGTGGTTGGGAAGAGACTGCGTCATCTAGTCTCGAGGTTCACGGCGGTGAACGAGCGCCTAGCCACTATCCGCATCAAGGCAAAATTCTTCAACTTCAGCCTAACTTGTATCCATGCCTCGACGGATGAGAAGGATGAAACAACCAAAGATGACTTCTACGAGCTCCTCAGAGCCACCCTGCAGTCAGTTGCAACGCGAGCTGCTAAGGAGCGATACAGAAAGTTGAGGAGGGAGGAGAAACGTCTTTTCAGGCGCAAGAAAAGAGATGAAGACGCGAGTTCAATGATATCGAAATGTTGCGGGACAGGAACGAGGTCCGAAAATTCTTTGAAAGAATAAGACGCCTGACTCTTGGTTTGAAGACCTCTTCCTACAAGGATGAAGACGGAAATCTGGTGACAGATATCCAAGGCATAATGAGATTATGGAGGGAGCACTTTTCGCAGCTGCTTAATGGCGAAGACGGCAATAATCCCGCCACTGCGGAACCCACTCCGGAAACCCCAATCACTGACGGCGTTGAAGTACCGCCGCTTGACTATGAGGAGGTCTTAACAGCCATTGCTCGGCTGAAAAACAATAAGGCTGCAGGTGCAGATGGCCTGCCTGCTGAGTTGTTTAAGACCGGAGGCGAAGAGCTCAAAAAACGCATGCATGAACTTCTATGCAGAATATGGTCAGATGAAAGTATACCAAGTGATTGGAACCTCAGCGTACTCTGCCCAATCCATAAGAAAGGTGATTCCACAATCTGCGCCAACTACCGTGGGATAAGCTTTCTTAATATTGCATATAAGTACTGTGCGAAAGACTGGAGCCCATCGTCAATAAACTGATTGGACCTTATCAGTGTGGCTTTAGGCCTGGTAAATCCACCATCGACCAGATATTCACACTACGCCAAATCGTGGAAAAGACCCGAGAAAAACAGATCGACACCCATCATCTATTTGTCGATTATAAAGCCGCCTTCGACAGCACGATTAGGGATCACTTGTACGCCGCAATGTCTGATTTTGGTATCCTGGTATCCCTGCAAAGCTCATTCGTCTTTGCAAAATGACACTGACCAACACCACCAGCGCAGTGAAAATTGGGACAGACCTCTCCGCACCATTTGATACCAAAAGAGGTTTCAGACAAGGTGACTCCCTATCGTGCGACTTCTTTAACCTTATGCTGGAGAAAATAATTCGAGCTGCGAACATCGACATCCCTGGCACTATCTTATACAAGAGTGTCATGCTGCTAGCATACGCTGATGATATTGACATCATTGGCAAAAACGCTCGAGCAGTCAGTGCAGCATTCTCCAACCTGGAAAGGGAGTCTCGTCGTGTGGGTCTAGTGGTGAACGAGGACAAAACGAAATACCTTGTGTCAACAAACAAAGAGTCACGGCGTCTTGGACAAAATGTCACTGTTGACAACTACACTTTTGAAGTCGTCAAGGATTTCGTTTATCTAGGATCCAGCATAAACACCAACAATAATGTCAGCCTTGAGATCAAGCGGAGACTAACACTTGCCAACAGGTGTTACTACGGGCTCAGTAGGCAATTGCGAAGTAGAGCCCTCTCTCGACCGACGAAAATAACGCTCTATAAGTCCCTCATCCTTCCCGTCCTAATGTATGGCGCAGAGACGTGGACATTGACCATCAATGATGAGAGGCTGTTAGGAGCGTTCGAGAGGAAGATACTCCGTAAGATCTACGGTCCAGTATGCGTGGACGACGTGTATCGAATAAGATGGAACGATGAGCTGTATGAGCTGTACGCCGACACTGACATAGTCAAGCGTATAAAACTCCAGCGGCTTCGCTGGCTGGGTCATGTTGAGCAAATGGAAGAAAGCGCTCCGGCTAGAAGGGTGTTTTATTCGAACCACGGTGGAGGAACACGCAGAAGGGGACGTCCTAATCTCCGTTGGAAAGACCAGGTGCAGGGCAACCTGACTGCACTTGGCCTTATCAACTGGCGCCAGCGCACGCATAGCAGAAGTGACTGGCGGAGCTTTGTGGAGGCGGCCAAGACCGATCATCGGTTGTAGCGCCAGCTAAGTAAGTAAGATTAGAGGTAAGCGCATCTATGGAAAATGGATATAAACCCTGTCGGACAGTGGTCATTGCCAGCAATATATTTTCGCTATCCTCCCTTGTACAGAAAATTTATGCAATTTTTTAATATTTTTTTTACCACTCATAAATACGTAAAATTCTTTAATTATATTACACTTCACTCTTACTTAGTCTTCACTCAGACTGTCGAAATGTAACTGATTGTATTCCGCTGCTGCAGTCGTATTTATAGCATAGATGGCGTCGTCCTGTTTATTCGTTGCAAAAGTAATTGTACACATTTTAAGAGGAACTAATGCTAGTTCATGTATCTATTTCACTTTCGTAGTTTTTAATGTGAGTGAGATCAGAAGCATGGTGATCGTTCATTCTATCTCGGTATTTACTTAATAATAGTTTCATGGTAGAAAATGCTGACTCACAATTATACGTAGACATAGAATATAATTTATATATGTAATTTTTAAGCTTTGGATACTTCCTGAAGCTCAACTTTTTGTTCTTGTATGGTACAAATAATACTATACTATTTTTTATAACATCAAATCCTTAAATCTGAGACTAAAATTTTGTAAGAGTTTCGATTGTTTTTGAATATTCTTCCCTTTTGTTAAATTCATTATGTTTATGAAATATTTGTGCTAAGTTTAGTAAGTTAGATATAATATTATTTTTAATTTCGTTTAATAATATTTGAAATTTTTTTTATAAATGGGTTTATTTTTCTTTGCACCAGTAAGTTTAATTCGTAAATTAATGTGTTATATCTCACAAAAAAAGCCAAATCAAAATTAAAATCTATGTCTTTAAAATGTAAAATAAACTTTTAAACTTCTGGACATTTTCTTCAAAAAAATTATTATTTCTTTTCTTAAATTAAATAATCTTTGCAGGTATTTTACTCCACAAAGCCAACGTTCTTCAGTATATAAAAATCAGCGTTCATCAAGAAGGAATTTAAACTGGTTGAGAGCATTAGGGCCACCTTTATTTTATTAATAATTATTACTGCGATGTTCGCATAAAGTGCGTGTTGGTGAATAATGCAATGGAATGTTGGCACATTTATGATTTTGTTTAATAAAGACCCTACACTACAATCCCTTTTTTAGTTCCAAGCATAACCTTCGCGCAATCTGTGCATATTGAACTAAATTTGTTGATATTAATGTGGCCAAATACGTTCGATTCTAATGCCTCCAATATTTTTCCCCCACTATGATGTCCATGCATAGCAACTAAATAAACTTAAATATTTCTTCCGATGTTATTAATTTATCGTCAACAGATTTGTAGCATATTATTAGTTGGCATATATTATTAATATCGGTACTCCAATCTAAGCATAGAGCGAAATATTTCAAATTTTCAAGTCTGTAATTTTGGCCATATCTTTACCTTTACTTCCAAAAAAATCTAGATCTTCTTTTAAGATCCTCTAAAAAAAAATGGCGTCATCAAAAGGGCGACAGAGCTTAGACGGCGCAAGCGAAACAATAAAAGAAGCATTTTGTACATACATTTTCTCAATTTTACTATTTTCAACATTATTATTTTTTTATTTAAATAAGAATTTCCTTCATTTTGCTTCAAATTGCGTTGGCGTACCAAACATACTGGCTCCCCAACGTTGTTTTCAGTAAATAAAAAATCACCTTCCCAATCGTTGGTGAAACATTTTGTAGCGCACTGTATATTGCTTTGTGATTTGCGTATAGTACCTGCTCTCATGAAGTCTGTATATCGACTGATCAATAGTCGCAAAACAAAACCGGTTGCAAGCATTGTACGGTTGCTTTCTAGCATGACACGATCTAGCGTGAATGTGTAAAAGCTCAATATGTGTACATGTGAAAGCACAAAAGCTGTTTTCGTTCGCGAGCTCAAGGGTTGGGCATAACTGATTTAAGCGAATGCTGTTGCTCTGGAAATATTCTTATAATATTATATATCATATTAAAGATTTTCGCCTGTAAAATTACAAATTTGAAATTGGTTAAGCCAATTCGTCGGATTTTTTTTAAAGTTCGAAATTTGAAAAAGAGAAAAATTGTGTTTTTTCTCTCTTTCTTTAGTCACTGGTTTCGGATTGATCTAGTTAACATGAACTGCAGAAAGGCATATTCTTGCTCTTTTTGACGTTATACAGCGACCTGACTGCAATTTCCAAACATTTCACTGCTTTTCACTGATTTTCTCTGACTTTACTTAATGCTTCATAATATCTACATTTGTTCTTCGTTCTAACCAAACCTGCTATCTCAAAAATATGTTAAAATATTTTTTTTAATAGCAATGGAACGACTGAATACGAGTGATTTCAAATTCAACAAAAGATCGGATGATGTCAGATAACATCTGAAATAGAGTAAATTATTATATATGAATCCCCGTCTATTCCCACTATTGCAATTTAAAAATTTTACCCTCATCTATCACAGAATATGCTATGGCAGTTTCAAAAAAATTAACAGTACTTGAATGTGTTTCGCCTGCTACAAAAAAACTTAAAGCCACAGAATGTGCTATGGCAGTTTCAAACAAATTAACAGTACTTGAATGTGTTTCGCCTGCTACAAAAAAACTTAAAGCCAAAAAAACTGTTTTAATCTCTTGTTTTTCTAATTGATGACATAAAACTTCTTATAAAATCTAAAATTGAAATTGATGACATTTCTGTTCTGATTTATTTACATTTTAGTTTTCACTGAAAATTGGCTTACGATCTTTTTACGATGCTGAAATTCTTTGTACTAATTTCCAACTTTTTATAACAGATCGCCTTCATAAACATGGCAGCGGTATTCTAATTGCCATTCAGTCATTATATACATCTGAGGTTTACCCATTAGATTATTCTGATGACATTGAATTGTTATGTATCCGCATAAGGATCGATGAGCAATATGTACATATTTATTACATGTTCATATATCTTTTTACGATGCTGAAATTCTTTGTACTAATTTCCAACTTTTTATAACAGATCGCCTTCATAAACATGGCAGCGGTATTCTAATTGCCATTCAGTCATTATATACATCTGAGGTTTACCCATTAGATTATTCTGATGACATTGAATTGTTATGTATCCGCATAAGGATCGATGAGCAATATGTACATATTTATTACATGTTCATATATCCCGCCTGACTAAACTGAAGATATGGTATTTATATTAACCATTCTTCTTTCTTGGCAACAATTTGCTCTAAAATGAGAATAACTGATTTGCTGATTGTCCTTGGTGATTTTACTATATGCCAAGTGTTACTTGAAATTTTTTTGAAGAAGTTCGGCATCTTTATCCTTGCACTACTATAAAACACACTAATTTGGATATACTTTCTGAATTAAGTTTGTATCAGATTAGTATCATTGTAAATAAGAACAAAAAATGTTTAGATCTTGTTTGTGTAGATGATGACTCAAAACTTTGTATTTCTTCCCTACGTTTCACCTGAGGATGGTTATCGTCCTACCGTAGCATTATTCTTTGAATTACCTTATAGTCTAAATATTTATATAAAAAATGCTTGGCCCGATAATATTCCAAGTTGTATATTAGGTAATTAATATTAAAATATTGTGCAGAACTTTTATATAAACCTCTTGCCAAAATCTTTGATAAATGTTTAAAATCGGGATATTTCCCAGTTTTTTTTAAAGAATCATTAATTGTTTCTCTTCATAAAAATTGTGTTAAATCTAATATCTCAAATTTTAGACTTCACTACATGTGTAATGAATAAATTTATTAATAACCAACAAACTGATGTTATATATACTGATTTTAGCAAAGCATTTGACAAAGTCAATCAAGGTCTCCTTATTAAAAAAGTAGGTTTGATTGGATTTCCTCCCTTGCTTTTGAGATGGATAGAGTCATATATCACTAACAGAAAAGAAAAGATGATTTTCCGAAATTCCACATCATGTTACTAAAGGAGTTTCTCAAGGGATATGCCATCTTTCATCGTAAAATTGTTGTTATCTTATAAGTCCATAATCCAACAAAAGAAGATCTTGATAATTTTTCAAAATGGTACCGATTATACTTGATTTGACTCATTCTTGATAAATGTAAGTTTATGACATTTATAAGGAGACAACATATGTCTACTAAATATTCTTTACAGGATCAGACTCTGAGTCATGTATTGATATTTGTTGATTTGGGTTTAAGTTTTAACTTGCATTTCAACTCGTGTATGAACAAGGCTAAAACTTCTTCAGGGTTTGTTAAACGCTGGTCAAAGAAGTTTAACTACCCTTATACAAAAAAATGCTATTCACTTCACTTGTTAGACCCATCCTTGAGTATGCATCTCCTGGAATCTTCAATATAATTGCTACACAAGTAAAATTGAGTCGGTTTAACAACAATTTCTTATTTTTGTACTGAGGAGTTTTTGTGAGAATCCTTTTTTTGAACCTTCCACCGTATGAACATCGATTAAAACTTATTAATCTACCGTCATTGATAAGCAAAAGAAAAATGCTGAATATAACATTTCTTGAAAAGCGTTTGAATGGCATTTTATCATCCCGTACTTACCAAACGAAATAAACCTTAATGTACTCTGTATAAGCTCACGTTATTTTATTCCTATTAAACATAGCATATGCAGAACAAATTATGCTGAAAATGATTCTTTTCGTGGAATATGTAGAGACTTTAATGATCTATCAACATTTTCCATTCTCTGGAACACATCAAACCAATCTTACTTATCATATTAAATCGACAAAAAGCTAATGATTTTATATATGTAGTTGTGAAGAATGGTTATTGGGATACTCGCGGCTCATTACAAATTTTCGTGTAAAGCGGTTGCGTTGGTCATCGATCCGTGTGTTATGTGGATGCGCCCCTCAGTCGTGTTGGGCTGGGCGGGAGGATAGTCCGTTGGTATTCGTTAAAAATAAAAATATCTTCTTTTATATTAAAACTATTTATTTTTTATGATTGTTAAAACAAATGTGCAAGAACCTAATTCGGCCTTAGATCATCTAGATTTCAAAATGAAATATGACTATATATTTAAAAAAAAAAATTTAAACTTTAATCGCATGTCACTTTTGTTGTCTTAGGTTACGTAGTTTTTGTGTTATATTGTTCTTTATATTAATTTTCTCTCATTGTCGTAGTTAAAAGTAAGAAACTCAGTTCGTAAATTAAAAAAGAACATATTGGAGTACGGAGTAATCATATTTTCTAATTACATTAAATTATGAAATTTGGCTTAAATTATAAATACAAAATCTTGGCATGATCGTGAAAAATTGAGTACGTCATCGTGATCGGAGCCCGAGAATTATATAGAAATATGAGCTGTCTGACGCAAAATGAAAATTAATTAATCATCATCTTAACACAACTCATCTGAAAAAACCATATCTCAAGCAATGGGTTTTATACTGGACATGTCAAAAGGGTTATTGCTAAAATATTGATAATTTAAAATATATTTCATTTTCACCATATGAGATTTCAAGTTTGTATACTTCGATAAAAAAAAAATCAGCTATATTTGAAGGTATTTTCGGTAAAAATAAAGCTCTCCGGAAAGCTGTACATTTTATTGGGAAAATAAAAAACCTCAATACCTCAATCGCATCACAAAACCTTAATTTTTACCGGGAAACCTCTAAATCTGGCAACAGTGGGATGAATAAAGAAAATTTATTTTTACACTACAAAAATATTAATTTTTACTGCAATTTCATCTGTGTTTATAAATATGTACTCTATATTTAATTAAAAGATGTATCTATGTAACCTACTATTATTTTTACCGTAGCTGTAAAGCGTACGTACAAAGCTAAAAATAAATTAAAAATGGCAAGCTGAATATAGTTTTCTTTTCTTGAATGAATCTTAACGAAAGTCATTAGACGAAATACGTGGTCGCTGTGGCGTAGTGGTAGTGAGTTGGACTGCTACGTAGAGTGTCCGGGGTTCGAATCTCGGCACGGGCAAAATCAAAAAGTAGAAAAAATAATTTTTCTACACGGCACCACCTCTTGGCAGGCAATGGCAAACCTACAAGAGTAAAAATTGCCTATGAAAAGCTTTTCACTTCGCCGTTCGGATTCGGCATTAAACTGTAGGTCCCTACCATTCATGTACAAATGTAACACGCACAACATGAATGGATGCGAAAAGCTCGGCCTAGGCCCTACATGAGCTGTTGCCATTAAAAGTAAAATTAGACAAAATACACTTTCAAGATTTTAATATAAAAATTGGGTTTTTGTATTTAAAAAAAATATTTTGCTCAGTGACGGGTACAAATTATTATTTTTGCACCTTAACAGAAACATATAATAAAAATACTGAAAATAAAATTGGTGAACTTACTTGTGTATGGTTAAATGTGAGCTGAATACATTGCGCATAACAACAAAATAATATTGCACGCTCTCAACTGTTATCCTATACATACCCAAATATTGCGGTAAAAGAGTTTTGCCATGCTTTTCAACGACATACTACAAAACAAACAAAAATATTATTTCAACTTAAAACTGAACGAATGAAATGAACATGTTGTGCATACAAAATTTTACAGAAATTCAAATTAAATTAAATTTAACCTGTTATCAAAAAATATATATAGAAACACTTACTGGATGGTACTGCTTTAAAAATGCATGCATTCTTTCAATTTCTTCAGATGTTAAGCTTTTTATGATAAAAAATTTATCATAGCTTTGGTAAAATTGTGCTCCTGATTTCCCAGAAGATTCAATACGTAATGGTTGTGAACGAGTAAGTGACTCACGATAATCAACATCATCCACACCAAAACGTTCTCGCAAATTCCGAAATACAAGTGGACAGTATTCTTTGATTTTGAAATGTGATGGCATATTTTCTCTGAAAAAGTAAAACGAAAACAACGTCAACAGATTTTTATAAAGATACTTAACGTCCATTAAGAAGTGCTCACTTATTAAAGAGATGATTATCTACTTTAATTTTAGAATATGCGCGGAAATCGTCGGGCAAAAGCATCACAGGGATATTCACATGGCTTAATTCATTTATCTAAAAATAGGGCAAAATTAACGATTAAATTGTTTTAGTCAAAACTAGAAATAAGTAACTATACTTACAGTATGATTAATGCCCCACATGAAAACGCTCAGTATGGGTTCATTTGCGCGGAAAAGTTTTACTTTTTGATGTTTGACACGAAAATGTTTTTTTTTCAGAATACGTGGCTGCGAAGACGACGACATTTTCTTATCCATAATATTTTGATTGTTGTATACACAAATTTACTTCTTATTTAAACAATTTAAACAATAGCAATCAACCTTAATTTTGTTGAGAAAATACGCTGAAAAGAAAAAAGCAAATAGTTTTTATGTTCAAACCGCAAATCACATTTATACCGCCGCTACTTTGTCTATTTACATAATGAATTTGATATTTGAGTACAGTATATATCGCCACCTAAAATCCAAAAAACCGTAACTACACAAATTTTCATAATCGAGTTTTTAACGAAATCCAAAAGGATGTAACTACAAGCACATGCATTTAATAAAGCAAATAGACGTAACTGAACACTTCACTTCCCCTTAAAGTTCATCAGCTAGATTATCAATATTTCGTTCTCTATTCCTAAACGATACTCATCCATTCGGCCAGGCAACATATAATTTTTTTAAAACAACATAACAACATATGGTCGCTGTAGCGTAGCAGTAGTGCGTTGGACTGTTACGCAGATTCGGATTCGGCATAAAACTGTAGGTCCCTTCCATTCATGTACAAATATGACACGCACAACTTAAGTGGATGCGAAAAGCTTGGCTTTTGGCGTGGTCACATGTGGTCATAGTCGACACATAGTCGGCATTTTATCGGTTTCCTGTGTGATTGCATTCCGTTTCTGATTCTCCCTCCTTCTTTCGCCCACCTATCAAACTTCCTTCCATTCAACACAATGCTCTGCATTCATAGGGGTACACCCTGAGTTTTGAATGTATCAATAAAAAATAAAAAAATAAAAAAATACGAGGGTACATCAATAAGTACCCGTGTTAGGAATGAAGAGGCAAGTTTTGCACAATTTTTTTTTTATTGTTCAACGTAATCTTTTTTTAGTACAATACACTTTTCCCAACTTTTCTGCCATTTCTTTAACCCCTCCAAAAAATACGATTAGTCAAACACTTCAAAATACGCTTCTGTCTCGACGATAACCTCCTCGTTTCAGCTGAATTTCATGTTGGGGAACAGAAAGAAGTCGCAGGGAGCCAAGTCGGGCGAGTACGGTGGGTGCGGCAGCAATTCGTAGTTCAATTCATGCAATTTGGCCGCAAAAATTCCGTATCCGCCGACCGTAAGCAATCACGGCACCCATCGGGCCGACACCTTTCTCATGCTTAACCCATCATGTAAAATATTAATTACCGTTTCGTACGACACTCCTACGGCCTCTGCTACTTTGAGCACTTTCGTTCGGCGATCAGCGAGAATCATGTCGCGGACCTTTTCAACGATTTCCTCGGTAACCACGTCTGCCGGGCGGCCTGGGCGCTCCTCATCAAAAACAGATGTACGACCACGTTTAAATTCGTTGAACCAATATCTTACGGTTGTCATAGATAGTGAAGGGTTCCCATAGACAGCATCCAACTTCGCTATTATTTCTTCGCATGTTTTACCATACAAAAATAAAAAGCGAATTACGGATCGATATTGTTCTTTTTCCATTTTATCGCGATACACCAAACATGTGTGATACTAATGGCTGCCAAATAAAAACTAACCTATGAATTAGTTTGAAATTTAGTGTGGTGTCGTGTGACAGATGGCAGTACACGACGGTAATGCCAACTTCCCTCAGCAACGCCACCTGTCTTTTCACACGGGTACTTATTGATCTACCCTCGTACTTCACGTTCCTTTATCTAAGAAATGTTAAAAAAATATGGTGCTTAATGTACTTTAATTTTTCTTAATTCATTTATGTAAACCTTCGTTTTTTAGCTTTTAATTACATATTATATTATATTCTTAACTCTGAAAAGAAATTCATTCCATAAATTGTTACGAGTTGCGAGTTGCGATACAGAGAATTGAGGAGAAATGTCTCTTCAGGCGCAAGAAAAGAGATGCAGAAAAACGTGAGTTCAATGATATCAAAATGTTACGGGACAAGAACTACGTCCGAAAATTATTTGAAAGAATAAGACGCCTGGCTGATGGTTTGAAGACCGGGTCCTCTTCCTGCAAGGATGAAGAAAGAAATCTGGTGACAAATGTCCAGAGTATTATGAAATTATGGAGTGAGCACTATTCGCAACTGCTTAATGGTGATGACAGCTAAAATCCCGCCACTGCGGAATCTACTCCGGAAACCCCAATAACTGACGGCGACTATGAGCAGGTCTTAAAAACCATTGTTTGGTTGAAAGACAATAAGGCTGCAGGTGCAGATGCATGACTGCTGAGCTGTGTAAGACTGGAGGCGAAGGTCTCACAAAACGTAGACATGAGCTTCTATGTAGAATATGGTCCGATGAAAGCATGCCAAGTGATTGGCATCTCAGCATACTCTGCCCAATCCATAAGAAAGGTGATTCCACGATCTGTGCCAACTACCATGGGGAAAGCCTCTTAATATCGCATATAAGTAGCCTCTTAATATCGCTCTATCGAGCGTACTGTGTGAAAGACAAAGTCAACAAACTAATTGGACCTTATCAGTGTGGCCTGGTAAATTCACTATCGACCAGATATTCACACTGCGCCAAATCCTGGAAAAAACCCGAGAAAAACCGGTCGATACCCACCATCTATTCGTTGCACGATTAGGGATCACTTGTGTCATGAATGCCATGCTGCTAGCATACGCTGATGATATTGACATCATTACCACCAACGCGCGAGCAGTGTGCATTATTCTTCAATCTAGAAAGGTGGTCTAGTGGTGAACGAGGACAAATCGAAATACCTTGTGTCAACAAACAAAGAGCCAAAAAACAGTCTTGGACAAAATGTCACTGTTGGCAATTGAACTTTTGAAGTGGTTAGGGATTTCGTTTACCTAATGTATTTATGTATTTATTTAGCTTAGTACAAGCGAGAAAATTACCTAAATCTATACTTAATTTAGGTGGAGGGATTTTTTCGTTTATTTTTTAAGAATGGGAACAACATATTGTTCTTTATTCAGTTAAAATTGTACTTAAAAATAGTTAAATACATGGCTGAGCAAGAGGAGGGAAGGGAGTAAGTAGGCTTTATACAGAGCATTCTTTAAGCTAAATTTGCTATGGTGAAAGTCAAAAACATTTGGAATGTCGTTGGCTATTCGAAGCATTCTAGACATTGGTTCGTTGCCGCCATAATCTGTTCGGTGAGTATTAAGACGAAAAACGGGCACAGATCTAAGGATATATGGGTTGGTGTTAATAAAAATAGTTTGTAGCAACGTGGGACAGTCAATGTTTCCAGCTTATAATTGGTGAACAAATACTGTATTGGCGTTTTTTCGGCGTATTTCAGGGGACTTAGAATGTGTCGGTAAATTTTCATTTCATCAGCATAGATAGAGAGCTGAGAGTTTTTGATGATACAATCTACATTGTTAATTGTGAGGACAAAAATCAAGGGATCAAGGCTACCTTGAGGGACACCGGATGTGGCAACAAAGGGTTCAGATGTGGAAGACCTAAATATCACATTATATATCCGATTTTCAAGGTAAGATTTTCCATCTTATTTTATCCATCTTATAAACCCAGATTGAAAGCCTACAGCGTTGAGTTTAAGGAAGATAATGCTATGCGAAATTTTATTAAAAGCCTTACTGAAGTCGCTAGCAATTACATCGACTTCTTTGCCATCCTCCAATGCACACAGGGTGCTGGATACAAATTCGGTTAAGTTAGTTGTTGTTGATCTTCCGTTTAGAAATCCTTGCTGTTTAAGTGACAAAATGGATTTACAATGGAAAAACATTGCATCATAAACTATGCTTTCGAAAAGCTTGGGTATACAGGAAAGCTTAGCGATTGGTCGATAGTTGGAAATTTCATTTTTTCTACCCTTTTTGTGAAGTGGAGTAATGTAAGAACTCTTCCAGAGTGTGCTTGTGAGATAGAAAGTTGGAATAGAGTCAAGATGGGGTAATTCGATTGAAGTTAGAGACGTTTGGGAGCAATTACTCATGTACGAATAGTAATCAGGGTCAGGTTCTAGTACATGGCTGGTAAAAGACTGGCTAAAGAAATGGGCAAACAAATTTGCAATTTCCTTTGGGTTGTCTGATGATGTGTCACCCAATTTCAAAGTAGTCAAGTAACTATCATATTTCCTTTTAACGTTAATAAAGTGGACAAAACTTTTAGGGTCAGAGATGAGGTTGGACTGCATTTGGTTTAAGTATGACAGGTAAAGAGATTCACACAGTTCAGAAAAATTGTTATATGCAATTTGGTAATTTTTAAAGTCAGAAACAGAACGAGATTGTAGTAGGCACGCCATAGTTTATTTCTTTTATTACGAAGTTCTCGCAAATCCTTGTTGTACCAGGGAGGGGACGATGAAAAGTTTTTCTGAGGAACAAAAGGGACAGATTGTTGAATGTAATTGAAAATTTCACAATTAAACTGGGTAATTGCAACATCGATAGTTATATGTTTGCGCACAAATATAAGCTGAAAATTAACTTTGCTGATTAAACTATTTAATTCTTCGAAGTTCGCCTTACGAAAATTGAATCTGTATGAATACTCCGAGTTTAGTACTTTATTAACATTGCCGTAGGAATAAGTAATTGATAGAGGTGGGTGATAATAGTCTAAATTTAAGAGAAGATGGTGCCTCTCTGATGTAATGCAATTGTTGGCATCTGAAGCGAAAACAAGGTCAAGATGACGGTAAAGGTTATTATTAATACCACTTAATTGGAAAAGACCAGAGTTTCAGATACAGTCAGTAAAAAGAATTTCCTTGTCTGAGCAGGGATTAGACGCGAAATAATACGATTCGTCATTAGATTGTACCCATTTGAGATTGGGAAGGTTAAAATCCCCAACAATTATGACATTGTCCGATGGGTCAACAGCATCTAATATAGAATCAAAATCATATACAGCCTGTTTTTAATTGTCTTCTTTGTTAAGAGGGACGAATATACCAACAAATATACTCAAAGTAGGCCGTATGTGAGGAATTAACAAATGCTGGGTCGAAGCGATTATGTATTATGTCTTTTTTGTTGAAGTAAGCGGTAAATAATTCTGTATCTTTGTAATCGGAACAAAAGTTGGTTTCAGAAAGGGCAAATATGTCGTAGAGAAGCTTTTGGCAGTTTAGAAACACTGTGGAGATTTTAGTACGTAGCCCTCGTACATTCTGGTAGTATATAAATACAAATTGAGAAGGGCTTGGGGGAAGTGTGTTAGGAGCGATAGTAATTTTTGAAGTTAGAACGTGTTCTTTGAAGGTGCCAAAGACGTTTGGAGCTTAAGTATGAGGCGAATGTAGTTAGATCATTATTTACCTCAAGAGGAGAGATATCAAAGCTCTCATGCAAAAGAACAAAAAATTTTCTCAGCTCACTTGGATTAGTTGGGGGGCCTTCTTGATTTATTGATACGCTTGTTTTAGTAATACCATCTATACAAATAGTATCCGATTTATCGTGCAGAAAGGCAAGATAGATACGTACGTTTTCGTAAATTCTGCGATCTCTCAAACGAGATAGGATAAACCGGTTAACGTCACTGTTATCTGTAAGTTTTTTAGTAAGTTTACTTATAGGTGGGAGGAGTGGGTCTAAAAAGCATTATAACCAACAATAATGTCAGCCTTGAGATCAAGTGGAGATTGACTCTTGCCAACAGATGTTACTACGAGCTCAGTAAGCAATTGAGAATCAGAGCCCTCTCTCGACCGAGGAGAGAGGGCTCATCCTTCCCATGGTGCCGAGACGTTGACATTGACCACCAATGATGAGAGGCTATTAGGAGCCTTCGAGAGGAAGATACTACGTAAGATCTATGGTCCAATATGCGTGGACGACTTGTATCGAATAAGATGGACTCATGAGCTGTATGCCGACGCTGACATAGTCAAGCGGCTTCGCCGCCTGGGTCATGATGAGTGAAAGGTGTTTTATTCGAGCCACGGTGGAAGGGCACGCACAAGAGGGCGACCTAATCTCCGTTGGAAAAACCAGGTACAGGGCGACCTAACTGTACTTAGCCTTATCAACTGGCGCCAGCGTGCACTTAGCAGAGGCGACTATCGAAGCTTTATCGAGGCCATCGGTTGTAGTGGCACCTAAGTAAGTAAGTAAACTGAAGTTCTGTTTACGATTTTTCCACAATTATAATCATATGTTTTGTTTTCTAAGAAAAACCTTTACGTTAATGGAAAATTAATTTTTAATATAGGCAAGCTGTAGGCCACTGTGTGGTATAAGTCAACATATGCAAGTTTGTGTGGGTATTCAAATAACATTCTCAATAACTGAGGAAAACAGATGCAGATTTTATAACAGTACACAAATATTTTAATTATATTTTTTTGAATGTGAATGTACCAGAGCGACTAACGGACTATTCGGCGACTGTGATTTAACCGACAAGCTATGAAGGGGCAATACAATCAACCGAAGTGCAAAAGTGGAAGATGAATATGAGTATGATAAATTATTAAAAAATCATACCTGGAATTCGGGTGACATTATACAAAACGTAGAAAAGTAGCTTGGAGATAAAACACAAACTTTGTGGCTAAATGAAAAAATAAAGTTTAATTTAGCTACAAATACTTAAGTAACTGATTTGAGCCCACTTAGAATTGATTTTACAAGATTTAAAAGCTTAATCTTTATTCCACTCATATTAGATATTTCCAAATTTTCGTTATGATTTTCAAGAAAAAAAAAAAAAAATTTAAACAGGATTGCCTGTGTGTAACTTAGAACTGAATTTAGGAAATACGAAGCCTTGGGTTTTTTGACTGACTGACCAGTTTTTCCTCAACAGAATCTTATCTTATAAGAATTTCTCATCTGTAGGCGGGCAAAACTATTGTTCAATTATCTCATAAGGTATTTTTCTAAATTGACTTCCATAAACTAATTTTCTTATAATACAATAACTTTTCTATTTCGCACATCATTAAGAGATTCATCTTGTTTCATTTACACAAAGATATACTTTCCTTGTATATCTTAGTTTTGGTTTTATTACACCGTATGTACAATACATTAAAGTTAAATTATATTATTCATTTCTTTATTGAAGTGTATACAATAATACATTTTTATACAAATAAGCAGCACTAGCATAATACGCCATCAGCTGAATTATACATAATATATTTATTACATACATTGAACCAAAAAAAACTAGTACGCTCCGCAGTTTTACATTTCCAAACAAATATCTCGGTAACTAAACAAGTTAGATGTATAAAATAAAAAGCACTCGAAAGACAAATATTTGTTGTCTTTTAACACCTAAAAAAAATTTAAGAATTTTATTTATTTACATCCAAAATGAAAAATAATAAATTAAGTTCAATTTCGTAAGCTAAAAAAAAACTGGGACACTTTTGAAATCCCGTTAAAATTTTTAAATTCAAAGCAGTAGGCCGTGCAGAGACTTTTTTAGTATGCTCATTCTAATTTGTGCAATTCACACGCATTTTTTGTGATTCTGGTGTTATTGAAGGTTCAAAATTGGAGAAAAAGCGAATTGCCAAAGATTTGAAAGATTTAATAATTAAATATAACGAAGAAAATACAAATATTCGTCAAATTGCAACCATTATCAATAAGCCAAGGTCTACAGGTTTTTTAATATTATTCTTTCAAAATAAATGGCTCTACTTGTCCAATATTTCATGTGATCAAACAAAAAGGCGTATTGTGCGAAGATATCTGCAGTGAATATTGCGAAAAAGTTATGAGAAAATAGAATTGTTGACGTACATATATCCAAAACAATTCGAAACTTTTTGTATATCAAGGAGTACAGGACCTACACCCCACGAAAAAGCCACTTCTTTCTCCGACTAGATAATGTCAAAAGCTTTGACAACAAACATCCACAGTTTTGGAATTCCGTTACTTTTACAGAAAAATCGAAATTTAAAATTCATGGGCGACGTTTCGTTTTTAGAAGAGAGCGTTGGATGCAGCCAATATTATTGGGACCGTGAAACATGGAGGGGGCAATGTTATGGTGTGGGGTGCGATGGCACCAAGCGGGGCCGGGTCGTTGTAATTTGTTGAAGGTAATATGAACAGTCAACAAACAGAGCTGTCTCATCAATTAATATTCAGACTAGACTTCAGGCCAAATCAGTCCATAAGCCCAGCTACTCACCATTTGCCGAAGTCAAGGCAACTGGCTCCAACTCTGCAGTCACATCAGCTGCAACAAACAACGTGTCATCGCGCCAAGGCTATGTATTATTAGCCACAGCGAAAATCAGAATTACAGCGGCTATAGGAAGGTCGGATGAGTTCAGAGCAATATTGGACTCCGGATCGCAAATCAAACTCGTCTCCGAACGTCTTGTTAAAAGATTGGAAATTAGTCCATCAAAGACTTGACATTGAAGGCATCGGAAATGGACAAAGAAAATGGGCAACTCAACGTGTGAACGTTAAGCTGCAATCCCTGAGCAGCAATTTCTCTACAAACTTTGAAGCATTTGTACTGCCAAGCATCATTCCAGCCCAACAAAATCAGCATTTTGATGTTGTTACCAAGCCCATTCCGCCTAATATACAGCTGGCCGATCCAGATTTTCACCAAGAAGGAAAAATCGACTTACTGATTGGAGCCGAGTTTTATTTTAAGATAATGGCGATCGGGAAAATTGCACTTTCAAATGATCTTCCAGTGCTACAAAATACATCACTTGGCTGCATCATAAGTGGAAATATTGGAAGCACTAAAAAAAGTCAAGATTCATCAGATGTATTGACATGTGCAGTACTCGGAGCAGAACCCAATGACATGAATGCATCACTGGAAGAAGTAGTAGAGCGGCTTTGGAAAATGCTATCACCAGCAGAGGAGCAATGCGAGTCTCATTTTGCTCACAATGTTCGCATAAATGAAGAGTATCGCTTCATCTTATCACTTACTTTTCTCGAAAACACTTCTGCCTTGGGGGAATCAAGAGACATGACCTACAACAGGTTTCTAAGCCTCGAACGTAGACTACTAAAAAATTAACAAATGCGAAATCAATACATCCAATTCATGGAAGAATACGAAAGGTTGAAAATATTCTGCTAAAAACAATTAGCCCGGAATGGACCATTTACTTTACTTACTTTACTTTTAATGGCACAACAGCCCATGGAGGGCCTAGGCCGAGCTTTTCGTATCCACTCATGTTGTGCGTGTTATATTTGTACATGAATGGAAGGGACCTACAGTTTAATGCCGAATCCGAACGGCGAAGTGAAAAGCTTTTCATAGCAATTTTTACTCTTGTAGGTTTGCCATTGCCTGCCAATTGTAAAAACAATTAGCCCGGAATGGACCATTAGTTTCAAGTAAATACTTAGCATTTTCCAAAGTTGCAAATATATATATTTTTCGCCATAGGTAATACGAATGAAATTAGAGTTGAAACAATCAAAATAACAAATAGTTAAAATTCCAAATGTAAGATAAACCACCATTTATGTATATGCGTCCTCAAATACAATAACAAAGCTTTTTCATTTTCGGAAAATTTTTCAATTTTGGGTAGTGCCCCTTTTGTAGTTAGGGTACGATATGTTAAAATATAATATTAAACAGTGATTAGTTTTGGGTAACGTTTTTAAATGCATTTTTGCCAAATTTTCAAATCTGCTGCAGAAAAAATCGTACAAATTTGCAAAATGGGTTAAACGCTTTAGAACAGAAAAACTTTCTCTGCACTAGCCGACGGTATGGGAATACTTTCTAATATAATAATATCCATATTCTTTTTTCAGTACTTTCACTATGATGCTATTTTCTCTTTCTGCCTTCATTCTGGGAATTCCCACCAAGTAACCGTAAAACATTAAAATTTCTATTTGTGGAACGTCCTCCACCAATCTGGAAAAGTTCTATTTAAAATATACAGTGATACCCGAAATCATATTCAAACATTAATATCAAAAAATTACCTTTAAAATAATGGATATTACGAGGGTAGATCAATAAGTACCCGTGTTAGGAATGAAGAGTCAAGTTTTTCACAATTTTTTGTTGTTCTATTTTTCCTTTTAGTACAATACACTTTTCCCAACGTTTCTGCCATCTTTAACATCTCCAAAAATACGATTAGTCAAACTCTTCAAAATACGCTTCTGTCTCGACGATAACCTCCTAGTTTGAAGTGAATTTTTTTCCCCCGAGCCACGTTTTCATGTTGGGGAACAGAAAGAAGTCGCAGGGAGCCAAGTCGGGCGAGTACGTTGGGTACTCATCGGGCCGACACCTTTCTCATGCTTAAACTATCATGTAAAATATTAATTACCGTCCCGTACGACACTCATATGGCCTCTGCTACTTCGCGCACTTTCGTTCGGCGATCAGCGAGAAGCATGTCGAGGACATTTTCAAGCGAATTACAGGGGTACTTATTGATCTACCCTCGTAAAAGCATTTTTTTTATATTTTATTTTAATTTAAAGTTCTCCGCCTCTAAAAAAAACAGCCATTATAAATGCGGCATAACTTCCTCCAGTCATATGTTCAGTAGTTTTTCATTATTTATAAACATATCATTTTTTTAGTTTTTTTCTACGTATTAAATGCTTTTTTGGGGCTTTATATCTATAATGGCCTTTTATTTACTAGTTTTCATATATAATATTATTTAAAATTTTCCATTTTTGCGGTCTGTAATCCTTCAGCAATTATTATTAAAATCGCGTATCGCTTAGTGGCGACACTATACTCGTATACTTAAAAAACTTCTCCAAAATTTTAAGAAAATTTAAATAACATAACAACGGAATATGCATTATTGACAAATTGAAATATGAGCCTTAAGGCATTGTAAAACCAAATCAAGACCTATGTAAGTATTTATCAACAATGCATTTCCTGTTAGAAAAATAGAGTAATTAATAATAAGCAATATTCAACAAAATGTAAATTTAGCATTAAGAAAAATTCAATAAAAACCCTGATTGGTTTTTAGATAGTCAGTCAATCATCAACCACCTAATTATTTCTTCATGACATCACGGTATATTACCGTAGTTGTTGATGATTTTATTTAAAAAGTTTGGTGACCCCGTCAAGCAAACACGCTTACAAATTTCTTCGAGCACATCCCGGTATATTACCGTTGTACATTTTCATCAGGATATCAGCAGTAGCTTCCAAATTGTTTTAAGCAAATCACGGTATATTACTGGTGTATCTTCAGCAAGATATCAGCGGTAGCATCCAGTTTCCAACGTCATCTTCAGCCAGACATCAGCTGTAGCAGCTACCAACGTCACCACCTGTAGCAAGACGTTATCGATAGCATCCAGCTACCATTATCAACAAGTTAGTCAGCGTCAGTCCAAGCATACAAGGTACAGGACACGTCGATAGCCCCAGCAATAGCACACCAGTGTGGGCCACTTGGCAAGTTGGTTTTTGAGGAGCTGTCTACGCAAACGAGGTGCTTTAGACACATCAGCGGCATCGGCAATAGCACAAAATTAGTGTGAGCCACTAACTAATCATCCAGCGATTAAACTACGCGACATTGACCATCAAGCATCAACATGTCGACATTTAACGATTTGTTAAAATTGCAGCAAAAAACTGGCGGGGATCTTCAGCGAATCATCAGTAACTACAAAAAAGATGCGGCTGAACGAAAAGGCAGATCTTCATACTACAAAGTGAGGCTGCAGCGTCTTTAATTCCGCATGGGATGAATATGAAAAAAGGGGTACTCAACTGAGAGCCCATATATGTAGATCAGTAAATAAATGACTCACGAATATTTCACCATTCACTAGGACAGTATTCGTGAAGTGTCATAATTTATCCAAGAACTCCGCAGCAAGGAGATAAAACGAGTTGATGCTGTAGAACAACACGTACAACCATCCAACAGAACTGTAAGTAAAGCAGACAAAAGAGAGAAGTCTGCTGGATCACTAGAGTTTGAAAAGAGGGCTCACAACGTTCATCAATGCTTGTTACGAAAAATCACCGGGCATGAAGAAAAACCGGGTCAATTTTACAACATCGATATCAACACCATTCAACAGTTATGGGAACAATTAGAGGAGCTACAGGATGAAGCCTGGGAAAAATTGGAGAATCCAGCAGTTAGATTTCGACCAAACAGAATTCGGCAAAGTAGAAGATATGGTGAGAAAACAACTGGTCAATCTCTCAGATCAGCTTAAAAAGAGTAACACATCAGTACTGGCCTCGTTAAAAAACCCTGCTGTGCTGAGTACGTTGCCACTGCCAAAGGTAACAATTCCACAATTCAACGGTGATTACCTAAAATGGCGGCAATTCTTCAACATATTCGCGGAAATGGTGGACAAACAAGCATTGCCTGCGGTACAAAAAATGTGGTAACTAAAGGTCAATGTATCTGGAGAAGCAGCAAGATTATCAGTCATTTCAACCTTACCGAGGAAAATTACAACGCTGCCTGGACTCTATTACAGGACCGGTACAACAACACACGAATTCTGGTCGCAACGTTAGTTCAAAAATTATTGGACCAGCCCTGTGACACTTCATCAGCTGCTGCCGTCGAGTGTTTACATGGCACAACGAAAGAGTGTTTGTTAGCTTTGAACAACCTGGGAGTTAACGATGACACATGGGACTCGCTTTTACTTCAAATATTGATTAAAAAACTGGACCGTGGCACACACATACGTTTTGAGCAGTCACTTGAAAATCCAAAAGAACTCCAAAAAGTGAGCAAATTCCTGTCCTTCCTGGAGATGCAGTTTCAGTCAATGGAAGCAATAGGTCAAAAGGAAAGGCCTTTGGCTAAACAGTCAACAACCAGAGCTGTATCACCAATTACATCATTTGACAGCAATTCTTGCATTATATGTATGTAACAGCGGAGCGCTTGAATTGGGTTCAAAAAAACGGTTCTGCGTTAACTGTTTCAAGAATGATCACATGGCAAAAATCTGCACTTCAAGGAAATGTAGTAAGTGTGACAAAAAATACATAGCTCTTTCCTACATTTGAGAAACAACTCACAGTCCTCAAGATCAAATAAAGCTTCACACTTTGGCCAGTCTTCAAGACCAAGCCAACCATCAAAATCTTCAGACTAGACTTCAGGCCAAATCAGTCCATAAGCCCAGCTACTCACCATTTGCCGAAGTCAAGGCAACTGGCTCCAACTCTGCAGTCACATCAGCTGCAACAAACAACGTGTCATCGCGCCAAGGCTATGTATTATTAGCCACAGCGAAAATCAGAATTACAGCGGCTATAGGAAGGTCGGATGAGTTCAGAGCAATATTGGACTCCGGATCGCAAATCAAACTCGTCTCCGAACGTCTTGTTAAAAGATTGCGAATTAGTCCATCAAAGACTTGACATTGAAGGCATCGGAAATGGACAAAAAAAAAAAGGGCAACTCAACGTGTGAACGTTGAGCTGCAATCCCTGAGCAGCAATTTCTCTACAAACTTTGAAGCATTTGTACTGCCAAGCATCATTCCAGCCCAACCAAATCAGCATTTTTATGTTGTTACCAAGCCCATTCCGTCTAATATACAGCTGGCCGAACCAGATTTTCACCAAGAAGGAAAAATCGACTTACTGATTGGAGCCGAGTTTTATTTTAAGATAATGGCGATCGGGAAAATTGCACTTTCAAATGATCTTCCAGTGCTACAAAATACATCACTTGGCTGCATCATAAGTGGAAATATTGGAAGCACTAAAAAAAATCAAGATTCATCAATGTATTGACATGTGCAGTACTCGGAGCAGAACCCAATGACATGAATGCATCACTGGAAGAAGTAGTAGAGCGGCTTTGGAAAATGCTATCACCAGCAGAGGAGCAATGCGAGTCTCATTTTGCTCACAATGTTCGCATAAATGAAGAGTATCGCTTCATCTTATCACTTACTTTTCTCGAAAACACTTCTGCCTTGGGGGAATCAAGAGACATGACCTACAACAGGTTTCTAAGCCTCGAACGTAGACTACTAAAAAATTTAGAAATGCGAAATCAATACATCCAATTCATGGAAGAATACGAAAGATTGGAACATATGAAGGAAGCAGATTTCCATTCCGTGATGTCCCCTAATTATTTCATCCCTCACAATTGCGTGCTAAAACCAGACAGACACCACAACAGCAACAACTTCGTCAGAGCAATCATTAAATGATTTTATGTACAAAATACCAAGAGTATAGAGCGAGGGCGAGCTTTATTCAATTCTTCTTCGCTTTCGACTGCCTCTGTTTGTCTTTACTTTATATATAGACAAGTATTGATTCATCCCGATGATCAACGACATCAGATCATTAGCTGGAGGAAAAAACTAACCGATGAAGTACTATCAACTCAACATAGTAACTTATAGTACACGCGCAGCCCCCTATTTCGCAACCAAATGTCTGCAGCGTGTTGCAGACGAAAACGTCATTTAATATCCATTAGGAGCACAATTTCTCCAGGATAATTTTTACGTCGATGATGGGCTGGGTGGCCAGACAGTTTGGCAACGGTCATTGAAACTCAGCGACAGCTCATTCATATCTTGAAGAAACATGGTTTTATTCTGCGCAAGTGGTCTGAAAATCACTCTCAGCTTCTCCACAACATACTTCACGGCGACAAGGAAGTGAATGTGGACTTCAGCGACGACAGCATTGACTCAATACACCACGGAAACGTTCATAGGATCCCTAAGGAGATTTATATGTTGTCTTGGTCACATTAAGAAACTATACTGCGACAATGTTGAGCTAAGGGAGACAATTGAGGCAGCTGACAGCTCTATGAAAATTACAACAGCATTTAACAATAAGGGCATAGAGTTCCATTTCATTCCTCCTCGGGCGCAACATTTCGGAGGACTATGGGAAGCAGCAGTGAAGGCTGCAAAGCGCCTATTAATCCGCAGTGTGTCAACGTCATCGCTTACACAAGAAGAACTGGGTATGATCATTACTGAAATCGAAGCTATTCTGAACTCAAGGGCAATTACTCCGATGTCAGATGACTTAAGCGACTTATCAGCTCTAACTCCTGGACATTTTTTGATTGGTGAGCCGCTAACAGCACAAGTCGACAGCAGAGCTGTAGCTCCAAATTCAATACTCTCAGTACGATGGAAGGCAATTGTCGCTGTAGCGTAGCGGTAGTGCGTTGGACTGTTACGCAGAGTGTCAGGGGTTCGAATCTCGGCACCGCCTTTGTTGCAAAGCTACAAAAGACGCCAATGTACGCCTTGGTGGCTCGTTTTCCTCTTATCCTATAGTGCACCCAGAATCGTTGTCTGGAAATTGCCAGTAGCGCCTGTGGTCCCCAATGAAGATTTTCTTCGTGGTCCCTCACCAATATCAATTTTTGGAGTGGACCGTTGTGTGGCAGCAACATCGGGTGTTTTGCATCACACGACAAACTTGATGCCTCGAGCCGACCACCTACTCGTATTATCCCCTTATTATCGAGAAACGGTGATAAGCTGTTTAGCGGGTGTGAATGACTGAGTAAATTTTTCGCTTTCAGCTGCTTGATTTCCTTTTTGAAGTTAACAGCTTAAATAAAATTTATTATTGTGGTTAGGGCATCATCCAATTCTTGAGGTGTTAATGATATTTGAGGTGATCGTGCTTTGTGTGTGTGATGAATCTCAAAACGTAATCTACAGTTTTTTGTAGATACTTAAATGAATTTTTATTTGGTATATTAGATATGAAATCATCGCTGCTTGGAACTGTCACAATTGTTATTGGTTGTGCCTGTTTCTTTTCCAATTGGCATATTAAGTTGTGCTGAGAATTGGATCCTGTTTCCCGTGTAAGAATTAGTCCATTAAGCGAGTAATTTGCAGTCAACCCTCTTGACAGTACATCTGATGGATTGTCCTTTGATCCAACATGCCGCCATTGCTCTGGAGAGGTTGATGCTTGAATTGCGGCTATTCTGTTAGACACAAACGTTTGAAAAGATGACGATTGTGCATTTATCCAAGATAGCACAGTTTCGGAATCGGTCCTATCGGACTATTACTTCACCATTTTTTAGGACGCACCTTTTCGGACGCATCAGCGAAAACGTGAAGTTGTGTTGTTAAAGGGACTTCTCCTCTGAAGAGTTGTCTTGGGACTTTGAAATTGTTGAGGTTAACCAAGTTCGTCCGGAATATTGTCCATATATTGGCGAATTCTGCCGATAGTACTTCGTCCCTCGTTACCTTCAGTAGCCATAACTGCTGAATGAACATCTTTGCCTTGACGATTACCGGAGCCAAAATTTAGAGTGGGTTGAATAACCTTGTCAGGTCAGATGTGACGGTCCTTTTTGTTACCGCATGGACTGGATTAAATTTTACTTTGACACAAAACTGATCAGTCTTTGGTAACCACATTAGTCCGAGTATTTGTACTGAGTCGATGCTGTTGTCGCTGAAGTCCACATTAACTTCCTTGTCGCCGTGAAGTATGTTGTGGAGAAGCTGAGAGTGATTTTCAGACCACTTGCGCAGAATAAAACCATGTTTCTTCAAGATATGAATGAACTGTCGCTGAGTTTCAATGACCGTTGCCAAACTGTCTGGCCACCCAGCCCATCATCGACGTAAAAATTATCCTGGAGAAATTGTGCTCCTAATGGATATTAAATGACGTTTTCGTCGGCAACACGCTGCAGACATTTGGTTGCGAAATAGGGGGCTGCGCGTGTACAAAAGTTACTATGTTGAGTTGATAGTACTTCATCGGTTAGTTCTTTCCTCCAGCTAATGATCTGATGTCGTTGATCATTGGGATGAATCAATACTTGTCTATATATAAAGTAAAGACAAACAGAGGCAGTCGAAAGCGAAGAAGAATTGAATAAAGCTCGCCCTCGCTCTGTACTGTTGGTATTTTGTGCATAAAATCATTTAATGATTGCTCTGACGAAGTTGTTGCTGCTGTGGTGCTATCTGGTTTTAGCACGCAATGGTGGGGGATGAAGTAATTAGGGACATCACGGAATCGATATCTGCTTCCTTCATATGTTCCAATCTTTCGTATACTTCCATGAATTGGATGTATTGATTTCGCATTTCTTAATTTTTAGTAGTCTACGTTCGAGGCTTAGAAACCTGTTGTAGGTCATGTCTCTTGATTCCCCCAAGGCAGAAGTGTTTTCGAGAAAATGAAGTGATAAGATGAAGCGATACTCTTCATTTATGCGAACATTGTGAGCAAAATGAGACTCGCATTGCTCCTCTGTTGGTGATAGCATTTTCCAAAGCCGCTCTATAGATGAGACAGCTCTGGTTGTTGACTGTTCATATTACCTTCAACAAATTACAACGACCCGGCCCCGCTTGCTGCCATCGCACCCCACACCATAACATTGCCCCCTCCATGTTTCACGGTCCCAATAATATTGGCTGCATCCAACGCTCTCTTCTAAAAACGAAACGTCGCCCATGAATTTTAAATTTCGATTTTTCTGTAAAAGTAACGGAATTCCAAAACTGTGGATGTTTGTTGTCAAAGCTTTTGACATTATCTAGTCGGAGAAAGAAGTGGCTTTTTCGTGGGGTGTAGGTCCTGTACTCCTTGATATACAAAAAGTTTCGAATTGTTTTGGATATATGTACGTCAACAATTCTATTTTCTCATAACTTTTTCGCAATATCCACTGCAGATATCCGCACAATACGCCTTTTTGTTTGATCACATGAAATATTGGACAAGTAGAGCCATTTATTTTGAAAGAATAATATTAAAAAACCCGTAGACCTTGGCTTATTGATAATGGTTGCAATTTGACGAATATTTGTATTTTCTTCGTTATATTTAATTATTAAATCTTTCAAATCTTTGGCAATTCGCTTTTTCTCCAATTTTGAACCTTCAATAACACCAGAATCACAAAAAATCGTATGCGTGTGAATTGCACAAATTAGAATGAGCATACTAAAAAAGTCTCTGCACGGCCTACTGCTTTGAATTTAAAAATTTTAACGGGATTTCAAAAGTGTCCCAGTTTTTTTTTAGCTTACGAAATTGAACTTAATTTATTATTTTTCATTTTGGATGTAAATAAATAAAATTCTTAAATTTTTTTTAGGTGTTAAAAGACAACAAATATTTGTCTTTCGAGTGCTTTTTATTTTATACATCTAACTTGTTTAGTTACCGAGATATTTGTTTGGAAATGTAAAACTGCGGAGCGTACTAGTTTTTTTTGGTTCAATGTATGTAATAAATATATTATGTATAATTCAGCTGATGGCGTATTATGCTAGTGCTGCTTATTTGTATTGTGGTCGCTGTGGCGTAGTGGTACTGCGTTGGACTGCTACGCAGAGTGTCCGGGGTTCGAATCTCGGCACAGGCAAAATCAAAAAGAAAAAATATTTTTTCTAGACGGCACCACCTCTTGGCAGGCAATGGCAAACCTACAAGAGTATAAATTGCTATGAAAAGCTTTTCACTTCGCCGTTCGGATTCGGCATTAAACTGTAGGTCCCTTCCATTCATGTACAAATATAACACGCACAACATGAGTGGATGCGAAAAGCTCGGCCTAGGCCCTCCATGGGCTGTTGTGCCATTAAAAGTAAGTAAGTTATTTGTATAAAAATGTATTATTGTATACACTTCAATAAAGAAATGAATAATATAATTTAACTTTAATGTATTGTACATACGGTGTAATAAAACCAAAACTAAGATATACAAGGAAAGTATATCTTTGTGTAAATGAAACAAGATGAATCTCTTAATGATGTGCGAAATAGAAAAGTTATTGTATTATAAGAAAATTAGTTTATGGAAGTCAATTTAGAAAAATACCTTATGAGATAATTGAACAATAGTTTTGCCCGCCTACAGATGAGAAATTCTTACAAGATAAGATTATGTTAAAAAAAACTGGTCAGTCAGTCAAAAAACCCAAGGCTTCGTATTTCCTAAATACAGTTCTAAGTTACACACAGGCAATCCTGTTTAAATTTTTTTTTTTTTTTTTCTTGAAAATCGACGAATATTTGGAAATATCTAACATGAGTGGAATAAAGATTAAGCTTTTAAATCTTGTAAAATCAATTCTAAGTGGGCTCAAATCAGTTACTTAAGTATTTGTAGCTAAATTTAACTTTATTTTTTCATTTAGCCACAAAGTTTGTGTTTTATCTCCAAGCTACTTTTCTAGGTTTTGTATAATGTGCTTAATTTTTTTGTGGCTACAAAAATATTTACTCGGATTATACTCGTATGTAGATATTACAATATTTTCAGTAATATTTATCTGGCGTTGTATAGCTTTCCGACTTTTAAATACATTAAACGGCTAATGATCTTTTGATTGTTAGGTAGGTCACCCAAATTCCAGGAATGATTTTTAAATAATTTATCATACTCATAGTCATAGCACTCTTCCACTTTTGCACTTCTGTTGATTGTATTGCCCCTTCATAGCTTGTCGGTTAAATCACAGTCGCCGAATAGTCCGTTAGTCGCTCTGATACATTCACATGGCGTCGTAAATTGTACCGATGATTATTTCTTTGATTCATTATAAAAAAATATAATTTAAATATTTGTGTACTGTTATAAAATCTGCATCTGTTTTCCTCAGTTATTGAGAATGTTATTTGAATACCCACACAAACTTGCATATGTTGACTTATACCATACAGTGGCCTACAGCTTGCCTATATTAAAAATTAATTTTCCATTAACGTAAAGGTTTTTCTTAGAAAACAAAACATATGATTATAATTGTGGAAAAATCGTAAACAGAACTTCAGTTTACTTACTTACTTAGCTGCCACTACAACCGATGGCCTCGATAAAGCTTCGATAGTCGCCTCTGCTAAGTGCACGCTGGCGCCAGTTGATAAGGCTAAGTACAGTTAGGTCGCCCTGTACCTGGTTTTTCCAACGGAGATTAGGTCGCCCTCTTTTGCGTGCCCTTCCACCGTGGCTCGAATAAAACACCTTTCACTCATCATGACCCAGCCGGCGAAGCCGCTTGACTATGTCAGCGTCGGCATACAGCTCATGAGTCCATCTTATTCGATACAAGTCGTCCACGCATATTGGACCATAGATCTTACGTAGTATCTTCATCTCGAAGGCTCCTAATAGCCTCTCATCATTGGTGGTCAATGTCAACGTCTCGGCACCATGGGAAGGATGAGCCCTCTCTCCTCGGTCGAGAGAGGGCTCTGATTCTCAATTGCTTACTGAGCTCGTAGTAACATCTGTTGGCAAGAGTCAATCTCCACTTGATCTCAAGGCTGACATTATTGTTGGTTATAATGCTTTTTAGACCCACTCCTCCCACCTATAAGTAAACTTACTAAAAAACTTACAGATAACAGTGACGTTAACCGGTTTATCCTATCTCGTTTGAGAGATAGCAGAATTTACGAAAACGTACGTACCTATCTTGCCTATCTGCACGATAAATAGGATTCTATTTGCATAGATGGTATTACTAAAACAAGCGTATCAATAAATCAAGAAGGCCTCCCAACTAATCCAAGTGAACTGAGAAAAATGTTTGTTCTTTTTCATGAGAGCTTTGATATCTCTCCTCTTGAGGTAAATAATGATCTAACTACATTCGCCTCACACTTAAGCTCCAAACGTCTTTGGCAACTTCAAAGAACACGTTCTAACTTCAAAAATTACTATCGCTCCTAACACACTTCCCCCAAGCCCTTCTCAATTTGTATTTATATACTACCAGAATGTACGAGGGCTACGTACTAAAATCTCCACAGTGTTTCTAAACTGCCAAAAGCTTCTCTACGACATATTTGCCCTTTCTGAAACCAACTTTTGTTCCGATTACAAAGATACAGAATTATTTACCGCTTACTTCAACAAAGAAGACATAATACATAATCGCTTCGACCCAGCATTTGTTAATTCCTCACATACGGCCTACTTTGAGTATATTTGTTGTTATATTCGTCCCTCTCAACAAAGAAGACAATTAAAAACAGGCTGTATATGATTTTGATTCTATATTAGATGCTGTTGACCCATCGGACAATGTCATAATTGTTGGGGATTTTAACCTTCCCAATCTCAAATGGGTACAATCTAATGACGAATCGTATTATTTCGCGTCTAATCCCTGCTCAGACAAGGAAATTCTTTTTACTGACTGTATCTGAAACTCTGGTCTTTTCCAATTAAGTGGTATTAATAATAACCTTTACCGTCATCTTGACCTTGTTTTCGTTTCAGATGCCAACAATTGCATTACATCAGAGAGGCACCATCTTCTCTCAAATTTAGACTATTATCACCCACCTCTATCAATTACTTATTCCTACGGCAATGTTAATAAAGTACTAAACTCGGAGTATTCATACAGATTCAATTTTCGTAAGGCGAACTTCGAAGAATTAAATAGTTTAATCAGCAAAGTTAATTTTCAGCTTATATTTGTGCGCAAACATATAACTATCGATGTTGCAATTACCCAGTTTAATTGTGAAATTTTCAATTAGATTCAACAATCTGTCCCTTTTGTTCCTCAGAAAAACTTTTCATCGTCCCCTCCCTGGTACAACAAGGATTTGCGAGAACTTCGTAATAAAAGAAATAAACTATGGCGTGCCTACTACAATCTCGTTCTGTTTCTGACTTTAAAAATTACCAAATTGCATATAACAATTTTTCTGAACTGTGTGAATCTCTTTACCTGTCATACTTAAACCAAATGCAGTCCAACCTCATCTCTGACCCTAAAAGTTTTGTCCACTTTATTAACGTTAAAAGGAAATATGATAGTTACTTGACTACTTTGAAATTGGGTGACACATCATCAGACAACCCAAAGGAAATTGCAAATTTGTTTGTCCATTTCTTTAGCCAGTCTTTTACCAGCCATGTACTAGAACCTGACCCTGATTACTATTCGTACATGAGTAATTGCTCCCAAACGTCTCTAACTTCAATCGAATTACCCCATCTTGACTCTATTCCAACTTTCTATCTCACAAGCACACTCTGGAAGAGTTCTTACATTACTCCACTTCACAAAAAGGGTAGAAAAAATGAAATTTCCAACTATCGACCAATCGCTAAGCTTTCCTGTATACCCAAGCTTTTCGAAAGCATAGTTTATGATGCAATGTTTTTCCATTGTAAATCCATTTTGTCACTTAAACAGCAAGGATTTCTAAACGGAAGATCAACAACAACTAACTTAACCGAATTTGTATCCAGCACCCTGTGTGCATTGGAGGATGGCAAAGAAGTCGATGTAATTGCTAGCGACTTCAGTAAGGCTTTTAATAAAATTTCGCATAGCATTATCTTCCTTAAACTCAACGCTGTAGGCTTTCAATCTGGGTTTATAAGATGGATAAAATAAGATGGAAAATCTTACCTTGAAAATCGGATATATAATGTGATATTTAGGTCTTCCACATCTGAACCCTTTGTTGCCACATCCGGTGTCCCTCAAGGTAGCCTTGATCCCTTGATTTTTGTCCTCACAATTAACAATGTAGATTGTATCATCAAAAACTCTCAGCTCTCTATCTATGCTGATGAAATGGAAATTTACCGACACATTCCAAGTCCCCTGAAATACGCCGAAAAAACGCCAATACAGTATTTGTTCACCAATTATAAGCTGGAAACATTGACTGTCCCACGTTGCTACAAACTATTTTTATTAACACCAACCCATATATCCTTAGATCTGTGCCCGTTTTTCGTCTTAATACTCACCGAACAGATTATGGCGGCAACGAACCAATGTCTAGAATGCTTCGAATAGCCAACGACATTTCAAATGTTTTTGACTTCCACCATAGCAAATTTAGCTTAAAGAATGCTCTGTATAAAGCCTACTTACTCCCTTCCCTCCTCTTGCTCAGCCATGTATTTAACTATTTTTAAGTACAATTTTAACTGAATAAAGAACAATATGTTGTTCCCATCCTTAAAAAATAAACGAAAAAATCCCTCCACCTAAATTAAGTATAGAATTAGGTAATTTTCTCGCTTGTACTAAGCTAAATAAATACATAAATACATTAGGTAAACGAAATCCCTAACCACTTCAAAAGTTCAATTGTCAACAGTGACATTTTGTCCAAGACTGTTTTTTGGCTCTTTGTTTGTTGACACAAGGTATTTCGATTTGTCCTCGTTCACCACTAGACCACCTTTCTAGATTGAAGAATAATGCACACTGCACGCGCGTTGGTGGTAATGATGTCAATATCATCAGCGTATGCTAACATGGCACTCATGACACAAGTGATCCCTAATCGTGCAACGAATAGATGGTGGGTGTCGACCTGTTTTTCTCGGGTCTTTTCCAGGATTTGGCGCAGTGTGAATATCTGGTCGATAGTGAATTTACCAGGCCACACTGATAAGGTCCAATTAGTTTGTTGACTTTGTCTTTCACACAGTACGCTCGATAGAACCTTATATGCGATATTAAGAGGCTTTGGTGGTAATGATGTGAATATCATCAGCGTATGCGAGCAGCATGACACTCATGACACAAGTGATCCCTAATCGTGCAACGAATAGATGGTGTGAATATCTGGTCGATAGTGAATTTACCAGGCCACTGATAAGGTCCAATTAGTTATTTGACTTTGTCTTTCACACAGTACGCTCGATAGACCCTTATATGCGATATTAAGAGGCTTTCCCCATGGTAGTTGGCGCAGATCGTGGAATCACCTTTCTTATGGATTGGGCAGAGTATGCTGAGATGCCAATCACTTGGCATGCTTTCATCCGACCATATTCTACATAGAAGCTCATGTATAAGTTTTGTGAAACCTTCGCCTCCAGTCTTACACAGCTCAGCAGTCATGCCATCTGCACCTGCAGCCTTATTGTCTTTCAACCAAGCAATGGTTGTTAAGACCTGCTCATTCCCGGGCGGAAGTACTTCATCGCCGTCAGTTATTGGGGTTTCCGGAGTAGATTCCGCAGTGGCGGGAATTTAGCTGTCATCACCATTAAGCAGTTGCGAATAGTGCTCACTCCATCATTTCATAATACTCTGGACATTTGTCACCAGATTTCTTTCTTCATCCTTGCAGGATGGTCTTCAGACCATCAGCCAGGCGTCTTATTCTTTCAAATAATTTTCGGACGTAGTTCTTGTCCCGTAGCATTTTGATATCATTGAACTCACGTTTTTCTGCATCTCTTTTCTTGCGCCTGAAGAGACATTTCTCCTCAATTCTTTGTATCGCTCATTATTGCAACTCGCATTGCAACTGACTGTATGGTGGCTTCAGTTTACTGTTTAATTATTAGACCCCTATCAGCGAACAATATAAAAGTAGTTAACAATTTTTCAAGTGGATTAGTTAACGTTTTAACTAGGAAATGAGAATACCATATATCTATATAAAAAATGGAATATGTGTTGAAATAAAAACGAAAACAAACACAATTAGCGATGAATTTAATAGAAGTGCCATAACTGCTCCATTTCTTGCGAATGAGACTAAAAGGACATAAAAAGTGTTATCCCGTAACAATTTATGGAATGAATTTCCTTTCAGAGTTAAGAATATAATATAATATATAAATAAAAGCTAAAAAACGAAGGTTTAAATAAATGAATTAAGAAAAATTAAAGTACATTAAGCACCATATTTTTTTAACATTTCTTAGATAAAGGAATGTGAAGTACGAGGGTAGATCAATAAGTACCCGTGTGAAAAGACAGGTGCCGTTGCTGAGGCAAGTTGGCATTACCGTCGTGTACTACCATCTGTCACACGACACCACACTAAATTTCAAACTAATTCATAGGTTAATTTTTATTTGGCAGCCATAAGTATCACACATGTTTGGTGTTTCGCGATAAAATGGAAAAGGAAAAATATTGATCCTTAATTCGTTTTCTATTTTTGGATGGAAAAACTTGCGAAGAAATAAAAGCGAAGTTGGATGCTGTCTATGGGAACCCTTCACTATCTATGACAACCGTAAGATATTGGTTCAACGAATTTAAACGTGGTCGTGCATCTGTTTTTGATGAGGAGCGCCCAGGCCGCCCGGCAGACGTGGTTACCGAGGAAATCGTTGAAAAGGTCCGCGACATGATTCTCGCTGATCGCCGAACGAAAGTGCCCGAAGTAGCAGAGGCCATAGGATTGTCGTACGGAACGGTAATTATTATTTTACATGATGGGTTAAGCATGAGAAACGTGTTGGCCCAACACCGGATACGGATTTGTTGCGGACAAATTGCATGAATTGAACTACGAATTGCTGCCGCACCCACCGTACTCGTCCGACTTGGCTCCCTGCAACTTCTTTCTGTTCCCCAACATGAAAACGTGGCTCGGGGGGGAAAAAATTCAGCTCAAACGAGGAGGTTATCGTCTAGACAGAAGCATATTTTGAAGTGTTTGACAAATCGTATTTTTTGGAAGGGTTAAAGAAATGGCAGAAACGTTGGGAAAAGTGTATTGTACTAAAAGGAGTTTCGCTGAAAAATAGAAAGAAAAAAAATTTGTGAAAAACTTACTTCATTCCTAACACGGGTACTTATTGATCTACCCTCGTAGTATTAACTTAGCTAAATGAGTGCAATGTGGTCGCTGTGGCGTAGTGGTAGTGCGTTGGACTGCTGCGCAGAGTGTCCGGGGTTCGAATCTCGGCACAGGCAAAATCAAAAAGTAGAAAAAATAATTTTTCTACACGGCACCACCTCTTGGCAGGCAATGGCAAACCTACAAGACTAAAAATTGCTATGAAAAGCTTTTCACTTTGCCGTTCGGATTCGGCATTAAACTGTAGGTCCCTTCCATTCATGTACAAATATAACCCGCACAACATGAGTGGATGCGAAAAGCTCGGCCTAGGCCCTCCATGGGCTGTTGTGCCATTAAAAGTAAAGTAAAGTAAATGAGTGCAATGCTCTCGAAAAATGGTATACATTCTGTCAAAAAAGTATCTGGAATTGGCCAATAAATTTATTCAGTCAAATTTATTGTATCGCCTTACACTTATGCCAACTAATAATTCAATCATCAAAACATTTTTCAAACGTATTTTCCAGAATCTACTTCAGTTCTCGCCGCGAATTTTCTTTTATGCCTTTTATCGACTGAAAACGGGTATCTCAATGTGGCAATTTGAGTTTTGGAAAGAGATAAAAGTCAGTTGAACCCATATCAAGTGAATAGTTACGGTGGTTGTTCAGTGATACATGTTGAGTTTGGCCAGAAATTCGTTCACAATTTCAATGAATCCATGAGTTTTCTTTCCACAAACTTGGCCTTTATCTCAAACGTCGCATAATGCCCAAATAATAAACCTTATTTACTGCCTGAAATTCTGGCAAGGATTCCGAGCGCACAACACCGTGATAATAAAAGAAAACAGTCAACATTACCCACCAGAGCGAGGCAAATCTTTCGGCACATCTCGACCGCTTTTGAATGCACTGCACCACTCATGCACGTTTTTTTGATAAAGCCGATTCAATGTAAGCATTCTGTAACATTTTCAGCAATTCCGCACTCGACATTCCATACGCTACGCAGTTGGTGTCGTAATTATGCAGGGGATAGAGAAACAAGATCAACGAGTGGTTACGCTTACCATATGGGGGCTGGTCGTGCAATGATTAGACAACATACTGTTTCAATGACGTCAACGAAATTGGAATATATTGTGGTAAAACTCCTTAGTCTTACTAAGATATGTATATCGATTCTTATTAGCAAGGTCAATTTAAACTAGATGTCTGTACTGATGAACAAATGACAGATATATTCGTAAAAGCATTGAAACCGAATCGTTATACATATCTTTGTACATAATTTTATAGAATATACTTTTGAATTAAATGTAGTTTTGTAACAATGAGTAAGAATGTTGCGATTAACATTGTCAAAAACAATTTCAATTAACAATATGGTAGAAATAATTGTACTATCATATCATATCATATATCCTGCTCTGCCCATGCTCTCGCAGCATGGGCAGAGCGAGGTTTAGAATTAAGGGATAAAAATTGTTAAGTTCAGGGTCAGTTCATATTTTGAATTAAATAAAGGCAGACATAAAGTGCCACTAAAATCGAAATATATTTTTTTAATTAAATCCACGTAGGAAAAACTAACTGGCGCCCGAGCAGGCGCAACTCGAATTCATCACGCGTATCGAAAATTAAAACAAAATAAGTCGACCTAAAATAGGTCGCCTTTGTTCCGTTGTCCTGAACCCCAAAATTCACAAAAGTCGACTTGAACATCAGCTCGCAGTGCAAAGTGCATGATCAACAAAATAAGCCGACCTCAAGTACATAGTTCGCATGTGTAAATGCTAAAAACTGAAAATGTAAAAGTGCGTGATTAACAGAATAATAGTTCGCCTGCGTCCATGCTAAAAACTGAAAGTGTAGAAGTTCCGTGATAAACAGACTAAGTCGATCTTAAGTAGTTCGCTCTGTGCCCGCGGTTAAAATAAAAACAATATAAAGCGTAAAAGTGCTCGATGCGGATCCATTAGTAGCTCCGGCAAACAGGATAAAATCCGCCCGGCCGCGCAAAAACTCAAAATAAAATTAAAACAGACTTAACAAAACATCTAATAATCAAGACAAACTAGCAAAAGTGGAAAACAATAAAAACATTCTAACTAAAAATATCTAAAATAAAACGAATAAAAGTTAACACAAATAGAAACAATTAAAAACATCTTAACTAAAACGAAAAAAAGTAAATATGAACCTAAACTAAGTGAAATGGACTCAAACATTTAAATGCAACGAAATAATTAAGACAACACTCAGTGAATTCAACGAGAGCAAAAACAGGAAATACAACAAATCCGGCAGCAAACAAACAACTACCAGCACACCTGCAGTCAACACGAATACCAGGAGCGTCCCGAGTATCAAATATTGGCTTATTTTACTTTACTTTTAATGGCACAACAGCCCATTATTGGCCTAGGCCGAGCTTTTCGCATCCACTCATGTTGTGCGTGTTATATTTGTACATGAATGGAAGGGACCTACAGTTTAATGCCGAATCCGAACGGCGAAGTGAAAAGCTTTTCATAGCAAATTTTTACTGTTGTAGGTTTGCCATTGCCTGCCAAGAGGTGGTGCCGTGTATAAAAATTATTTTATCTACTTTTTGATTTTGCTTGTGCCGAGATTCGAACCCCGGTCACTCTGCGTAGCAGTCTAACGCATTACCACTACGCCACAGCGACCAAATGGAGGCAGCTTTATTAATATTGTGAGATAATAAATTCTAAGCATTTAATAATTTAATAAAAGATTTTTGTATACCTATATATTATTTAAAAATTAAATATTGTAAACATGCCTGGCAATTCAGTCCGATTCCATTGCTAACACCTTCAATAACAGCCAAAACATGAATCCATCTTCCTCTTTGAGTGCTACGACAGCAAATAACAGACATAGTGACAGAAACGATTAGAAACTTGAACAATCCTTTATTTAAAAATGAAGACATAGATGAACCAACGGACTTTTCCTCCAACCTGAACAATGTTGGCAAGGTACCGGATATAGTTAAGCGTTTGAGAGAATTTTCTGGAAAACCGGGAGAATTTAGTTCTTGGCGGCAAACAGTAGATAGAATTTTTACTTTTTACAACAGTTTAGAGGAACATCTTGATACTATACTATATAAATAATCGGTGAAGCTGATACTGCCATAGAATCGTATCGAAGACCTCTTAAGTGGGGAAAAATAAAAAAAATTCTTATGATGCAATACTCTGACAAAAGTGATATTGGTACGCTCGAGTACCAATTGACCACTCTTGCGCAACGCAATAGCACAATCACTGGTTTTTATCAGCAGGTGTATCAGCATCTTTAATTGATATTGGATAAAATATCGTGCCTTGACCTCAGTGAGGAGTCATTGTCGGCAATGACCAACGCTTACAGGGAAAAAGCCCTAGACACCTAACGGCGACCTTCGGCGTTTATTAAGTGTACGAGAACCAAGCACCTTATAACAAGCCCTACATATGTGTCTCAAATTAGAAAATATGACCTACCGAATGAACTACGCACAAAACGGAAGAGATTCTCATATTCCTCCCGCAAGACCTGCAAGATTAAACTCTTAACAAACACAATTTTCAAACACAAATTTTTATCCAGAATTAGTACACATTCCTCAATTCAATCGTTACAATTCCAATACAAGACCGCAAAACACGTACCAACAACCAAATTATCACCAGAGAAATTATTAGCAATATCAACCAGCACAAAGGTCATTCAATTTCCAACAACAACGACCATTTAACAATCAGCCATTTATTCTACCAAAATCCCAAAGCGCCCAGTGCCAATGGACGTGGATAGGAGTATTCACTCTAAACAAGTAAACTACGTTAACAGACCTCAAAATCAACAGTTCACGCAAAAACGATCTTATGAATCACAAGTACATCGGCCAAACAAATTCCAACGAGTCTACAATGTTGAACCGAATTTTAATGACCAGAAAGAAGAACAGGTCTATGACATTTTGAGCGCAGAGTATACTAATTATAACGAAGAACTTGGAGATCATGCATATTTTCAAGACATTCCAAAAAAAAAAAAGAAAACATTCATTTTTTACAATAAGCAGCTCCTCATTGCCGTATCTTGAAATAAAAATGAGGAGCGGCGAAATTCTTAAGATTCTGATAGATACAGGGTCGACGAAAAATTACATACGACAGTCATTGGTAACGAATCCCACCATAAATGAAAAATCCTTTTTTTCCAAAACCATAGCAGGAGACATCTGCGTCACTCACCATACGCGTATCAATCTTTTCGGTTAAGACTCGAATTTAAAATTTGAAAATTAAATTCCTTCGATGGAATCATCGGCAACGACAGTCTTAGGGACTTGTCGGTAGTCATTTATACTGCAGAAAATTACATGATGGTCCAAATTAAAAAAAATTGGTTTGAAACAACGCATTACCGAATTAATAAATTCAATAAACTTCATATTTGAACAAGGTACAAAGCGAGAAACTTTTATCTGCCATTGGCAATTTTCCGCAGCTGTTTTCAGAGCCTGACAAAAAATTCAATTTTACAACTACAGTAAAAGGTGAGATAAGCACTACAACAGACACGCCTGTTTATTCAAAAACATACCCTTATCCCATGGCTCTCAAAAACGAAGTCGAAAATAAAATTCGCAAGTTGCGTGACCAGGGTTTTATAAGACCTTCGAAATCCCCATACAACTCTCCAGTATGGACAGTCCAAAAAAAATTAGAAGCTTCCGGAAAAAAATAATACCGCATGGTGATCGATTACCGTAAGCTAAATTCAATAACTATTGCGGATCGATACCCAATTCCAGAAATCAATAAAGCCTTGGCAAATTTAAGGAGAACAAATACAATCCCAATCAACCAAAACTTGAACAAACCCCAACCAACTTACCCAGGACACACAATACACACCGAAATTTATAGCACTGATCGAAAACTCGTAATAGCCGCTTTAGACAAAATTTACTAAATACGCTCAAATCAAAATTCTCGAAGGCAAATCGATCGAAAATGTAAGAAGACCATTAAGGGACCATCTTTTCTTCTTTGGCATACCAAAATCAGTTGTAATAGACAATGAAAAATTCCTTAACTCCACTTCCATTAAATTTATGATGGAAGATGAATTAAAAATCGAAGTCTACATTACTCCCCCTTATAGAAGCGAAGCCAACGGACAAGTGGAACGTTTCCATTCAACTCTCACGGAAATAATGAGATGCCTAAAAAGCGAGGAAGGACCTAAAATCACATAAAAAAACAAGACATGAAATAAAACAGTACTTACCTGGACAAATAATCTACGTTAAACAAAATAAGAGACTTGGTGCTAAACTTTCCAAGAGATTCAAGGAAAAAATCGTGAAAGAAAATAAAAATACAACGGTCTTGACTGAAAGAAATAAAATTGTTCATAAAACTAACATATGAACCTGATCATTTAAATTTTTGTAGATCCCTTCTTGCTATGGCACAAGCCAGAGTACAGATTTTGGACTACTCAAACGCACAGCTAATTGAACTTCGAACAGGAGCAGCTAAAGTTCAGACAGAACTGTCAAAATTATTCATATAACCGACCTTAAACCATACGAAGATTTTATTGACAAAGTACGACTAATGCTAAACACAATCACCCAAGAAACACAAGCACCCAAGAAACCATTTATCCTTTTTTTCCTATGAACTAACTCAATTGCAAATATTTATCGAACAGCATAAACCAAGGCAAAAAGCAAAACGCTCTTTAGATTTAATTGGAATCACATGAAAATGGATTGCTGGAAATCCAGACCATGACGACTTCAAGATAATAGAAAGTAAAATCAACAATGTATTAGAAAATAATAATAGGGAGGTAATGATTAATAAATTTTCAATTGATAAAATGAATGAATTAACTAATACAACAAATCGTATTTTAAAAATATTAAATTCAGACTCAAAAATACAAAACTAAATGTTTATAAATATTAAGTATAAAATTGACATTATAAAAGAAGAGCTAATTAATATAGATTATTCAATTGAATGGGCAAAAGCTCAAATTATTAATACTTATATTTTGTCAAACGATGAAATTCATACAATTAAAAATATTTTGGATAATGAGGAAATGACCTATACAAATATCATAGAGGCTATAGAATTCGTTGAAGTAAAGATCGCTTCAAATCTTTCCACAATCATTTATGTAATAAGCTTACCTACAACCAAAAAAGAATCGTGTGAGAAATCAATAATAAAAGCCATAAAAAAAGTAAATGTAATAAATAAAATAATGTATGAAAATATACATTATATAAAATGTAATACTAATATTTATGGAGAAAATAATTCGAGCTGCGAACATCGACATCTCTGGCACTATCTTCTACAAGAGTGTCATGCTGCTACTGCTAGCATACGCTGATGATATTGACATCATTGGCAAAAACCCTCCAGCAGTCAGTGCAGCATTCTCCAACCTGGAAAGGGAGTCTCGTCGTGTGGGTCTAGTGGTGAACGAGGACAAAACGAAATACCTTGTGTCAACAAACAAAGAGTCACGGCGTCTTTGACAAAATGTCACTGTTGACAACTATACTTTTGAAGTCGTCAAGGATTTCGTTTATCTAGGATCCAGCATAAACACCAACAATAATGTCAGCCTTGAGATCAAACGGAGACTAACTCTTGCCAACAGGTGTTACTACGGGCTCAGTAGGCAATTGAGAAGTAGAGCCCTCTCTCGATCGACGAAAATAACACTCTACAAGTCCCTCATCCTTCCCGTCCTAATGTATGGAGCAGAGACGTGGACATTGACCATCAATGATGAGAGGCTGTTAGGAGCGTTCGAGAGGAAGATACTCCGTAAGATCTACGGTCCAGTATGCGTGGACGACGTGTATCGAATAAGATGGAACGATGAGCTGTATGAGCTGTACGCCGACACTGACATAGTCAAGCGTATAAAACTCCAGCGGCTTAGCTGGCTGGGTCATGTTGAGCGAATGAAAGAAAGCGCTCCGGCTAGAAGGGTGTTTTATTCGAACCACGGTGGAGGAACACGCAGAAGGGGACGTCCTAATCTCCGTTGGAAAGACCAGGTGCAGGGCAACCTGGCTGCACTTGGCCTTATCAACTGGCGCCAGCGCGCGCATAGCAGAAGTGACTGGCGAAGCTTTGTGGAGGCGGCCAAGACCTATCATCGGTTGTAGTGCCAGCTAAGTAATATTTATGGAATCAGGACTAATTGTAAGACATTGAACGATATATCCATTTGCAGTAACAAAGATATCGTCTATATTACCTATACTGATTGTATTCCTAATTTGTTAAAAAGTCATAATTGTGCGATTATCGATAATCAGCACATCCCAATGATTGAATAAATTTTTCCCGGCACTTTGCTTTTAAATCAGTTTAATAATTCCATGCTTGACAATAACTTACTTAATTTGACTGGCACTTTTATAATTCAGTTTCATAATGACACCATAACTATTGAGAACAACACTTATATTTCTAACGAAATTTCCCACATAAAACCGTTACTAGCCGTTCAGCGGCTAAGACAAATTTGAAGAAATTTTATCCCTAGAAATGTTAAAGGAGGTTCACATTGGAAACACAAAAGATATTGAACTTTTATCATCAAAAAATAGTATCAGTCTTTTTCGAATTTAGTTTGTTAGCCATTATTATTATTATAATCCTCCTTAACATAGCAAATTTATGCAAGTCAAGAAAAGTGCAACCGATAAAAATGATCAATAAAATAGAGGTTAACACTAAGGAAGTATCCGAAACAAAAGTTGCACAAGAAAACCCTCAAACAGATAAGGACAAAAAGTCATCCCATAAAGTGTCAAAGATTAGCCAAATACCATTTTTCCACGAATGAGGACATTCGGATTTCAGTAGGGAGGAGTTAAGTTAAATTAAGTTATTCACAAAAATAATAACTAAGTTATCGCGAAATGCACGCGCATCCGTTAAAATAACATTCCGCTGACGTTGCGACTAGCGCTGAAAGTCAACAGGCTGGTTCCCGTGGGAACGCCGACGTCAGCTCGATCGCTCTCGCAGCATGGGCAGAGCGAGGTTTAGAATTAAGCGATAAAAATTGTTAAGTTCAGTTCGTATTTTGAATTAAATAAAAGCAGACATAAAGTGCCACTATAATAAAAATATATATTTTTAATTAAATCCACGTAATAAAAACTAACTTATATATTTTTTAAACTGGTTTGGGAAAGTACAAACTGCTTTATTGATATCCGTCATAACATTTAGCTGCTTCCACAAATTCAAATTATTGTATTCGGAATCATTTTAAGTATTGCCTCATTAAAACACTATCGGTCTTTCATTTGGAGTCGTTTTTGATTTCAGCATATGGTTTTAATGAGTTGCGAATTTGTAACTGTTACGACGGAATCTGGAATAGGTGATTACTTGAGAACAAAAAATGTTATTGCAAGCTCTGGCATCAACTACAATATTATTCAATACTACAGATTTTGCGACATATGAATCCATTTTATAATCGACCTAATTATGCGCTTAATAAGTATATTTTGGAAGCTTTATCTCTAATGATTTGTCCACTATTTGTATACTTCACGTTCCTTTATCTAAGAAATGTTTTAAAATATGGGGCTTAATATACTTTAAATTTTTCTTAATTCATTTATTTAAACATCCGTTTTCTAGCTTTTACTTAATAGAGTATATTTTTAACTCTGAAAGAAAATTACTTACTTTACTTACTTTTAATGGCACAACAGCCCCTGGAGGGCCTAGGCCGAGCTTTTCGCATCCACTCATGTTGTGCGTATTATATTTGTACATGAATGGAAGGGACCTACAGTTTAATGCCGAATCCGAACGGCGAAGTGAAAAGCTTTTCATAGCAGTTTTTACTCTTGTAGGTTTGCCATTGCCTGCCAAGAGGTGGTGCCGTGTTAAAAATTAAATTCTACAATTTTTTTTGATTTTGGCTTTGCCGAGATTCGAACCCCGGCCACTCTGCGTAGCAGTCCAACGCATTACCACTACGCTACAGCGACCACTGAAAGGAAATTCATTCCATAAATTGTTACGGGATAACACTTTTTATGTCATTTTAGTCTCATTCTCAAGAAATGGAACAGTTATGCCACGATTTTAAATTTATCGCTAATTGTGTTTGTTTGTTTTTATTGTAACACATATCTCACTTTGTATGTACAAATGTATATATATATAGGATTTCTCCCATTTGTTTTCTTCTTTTTTTTTTTTGATATATTCATATTTCCTAGTTAATACGTTAAATAATTAAACAGTAAACTAAAGTTCTGTTTACGATTTATCTATAATTATATGTGACCATGGAGAATTAATATTTACTATAGGCAAGCTGTAGGCCACTATATGAGTCAACATATGTAAATTTGTGTAGGTATTCATATAAAACTCTCCATAACTAAGTAAAAGAGATGCTATTTCTAATCGTACACAAATATTTTAATATTTTTAATATATGTCGGTCGGTAAACAATTGTGGTTCCTTATCACCAAACTTTTTAATTGAAGATTAAATATTAAGTTATTCTTAGTAATACAAAAAAAAACTTACAAATATAAACACGGACTTGTTATAAATGGTTATTTATCTTTATTTTTCCTGTTATTTCCTAATGTTAATTAGTGAAATATGTTTTTAGTAAATAAAAGTTTGTTATTGCACTTAAATTTATACATATTTTACCGGTACACATTGATTTCATTTTACACACTTTTTTTTTATTATATCAAATTGTTTTAGAAATATGATATGTAAGTCTATAAATTTAATAAAGTTCATTCCATTAGAAGTTGATTTGGAACCAAAAGTGTGAGAACCGAAAAACCGAAAGAAACCAAAATGGAATTTCCTATTGCACTTCTAATGTATGCCTTGCACTTTTTCTCAGGGATATAGAACTTCCGTATGGGCTCCTATTTAATGTATTTTTTCAGCCTAAACAATTTATAACCGTGTTATGATATACGTCGTTGTTTTTTGATTCTATATACTTTTTAGACTGGTTTGTAAAAATACAAACTACGGCACAAAATATATTACCTTTATTTTGGTCCTTGCAGATGTTTTCTCCGTAGTTATCAACTTTTAAGTTTTTCGTTATTCCGCAATCCGGCTCGATTCCACAAGCTCTCACAAACCCTAGTGATGTCAAACTAGTCATCTTTCAAAGTTATCGATAATCATAAACAATTTTATTTTTTAGTTCTAATGAGTATCTAACAGAGGAACGTTTTCGTAAGGAACATAAATGCGTTACAATTTTGGGGAAACGTTTCAACATTTCGCTTCAGATTTTCGTATTTTTTCAATGTTGTTCTTTTTTTGATTTAGAATAAAATTGTAGTATCGGAAGGAGAATGTACAAGGTTAAGTGAACAGCTGATCACTAACCCTGGGTGAATCCTCTTGAATGAACTCAATTGCGTTGGGCGACGGAAATTATTCTGTTTAATTTAGAAGAGAACTTGTTTATCGGTAATTGCACATTCAGTGAACATTATATAGTGTTTTTTTTTTATAAATACCAAAATAGCGAAATAGAGTGAACACTATCAAATATAGTGAGCACTGCTTTTAATGCATATGGCTTATTGAGTTTCTTTTGAGATCCTTTCTTTTTGCAAAAACTTACAAAGATGTTTTCAATTATTTCAGGAACCAAAGAAAACAAAAATTGAAATAAGAATTGTAGAAATTTAAAATTTTTCGGTAAATCGGGTTCTATCTCTTGACCTGGATGACAACAGAAAAAAACTATCAGGCCATCGAGCTTAGAATGGCAAAATACACTAAGCGCAACATAAAAAGCCATCATGTTTAGTGAGAAATTAAGAAAAATTTTCTAAAATTCATTAATTCATCTTGCAATAATCTTTTATTTGTTAAGTTTAATTCAATAAAAACTTGAAAAAACATATTTTCGGTTTAAATGTGTAAACAAAAACGGATTTATATGTATATCGACAAAAAAACACATAAATTAAATCTATTTTCACTGTAGGGAGGAGATGCTACACCATTGTGAAATTTTTTTTTTATGCTGCGCTACTAACATTGCACAGCTGTTTTCGCTGCGACAGCTCTTGTAGCGCTTTGCATTCTTTTCACCACTTTAAACTCATGTTTCTCTGTTAGAAGTTAGCAAAAACCTATCAAATTCGAAAAAAAGTTACCAAGCAAACGGAGTTCGTTGACTTGGTCGCCAAAGTACCATCAAAATTTTGTTTTTGAATGAGCTGATATAAATGAAGAAAAATAACAATAGTGCTGCCAGATCTGTTGTATTTAAATTCATGGCGCACCAAAATCATCGCACCAAAAATTTCTAGGTTTCTGCTATTTACAATTTTTGTTGCAATACAACAGAAATTTTGTTTAAATAAAACGCCTCAAAGTAATCTGAACATATAATCAAAGCGTATACGCTGCAAATGCCTTTATACTTTATTTTCATAAGATAAATCTTATCAAAACATTTCGAAAAACATAACATAATATTACTCCAATCACATTCAAATATTACGTTTTTGAGAGTTTGAAAGAATAATAGTAAAGCCACTTAAGTCGTTGGATTTTAATGCGCTTGACTACGTCAAACTCGGCGAGCAGTTAAATTAATCTCATCCTTCCATCTTATTTGATACACATTCTCCACGTATATTGAACCATAGATCTTACGGAGTATCTTCCTCTCGAACGCTCCTAACTGCCTCTCATCATTGGTGGTCAATGTCCACGTCTTGGCGCCATACATTAGCACGGGAAGAATGAGGGAATAAGGTACTTAGAGAGCTTTATTTTCGTCGGACGAGAGAGGGCTCTGCTTCTCAATTGCCTACTGAGCCCCTTAGTAACACCTGTTGGCAAGAGTTAATCTCCACTTGATCTCAAGGCTGACATTATTGTTGGTATTAATGCCGGATCCTAGGTAAACGGAATCGTTGATGGCTTCAAAAGTATAATTGTCAACAGTAACATTTTGTCAATGACGCCGTGACTCTTTGTTTGTTGACACAAGGTATTTCGTTTTGTCCTCTTTCACCACTCCACGAGACTCCCTTTCCAGGTTGGAGAATGCTGCACTGACTGCTCGCTCGTTGGTGCCAATGATGTCAATATCATCAGCGTATGCTAGCACCATGGTACTCATGTAGAAAATAGTGCCAGGGATGTCGATGTTCGTAGCTTGAATTACTTTCTCCACCTTAAGGTTAAAGAAGTCGTACTATAGGGAGTAACCTTGTCTGAAACCTCTTTTGGTATCAAATGGTGTTTGTTGACGATGGGCTTCAGTCTTTCGCACAGTACGCTTGATAGAACCTTATTTGCAATATTAAGAAGGTTTATCCCACGGTAGTTGACGCAGATCTTAGAATCACCTTTCTTATAGATAGGACAGAGGACGCTGAGGTTCCAATCACTTGGTATGCTTTCATCCGACCATATTCTGAATAGAAGCTCGTGTATACGTTTTGTGAGCTCCAGACTTAAACAACTCTTCATCTGCAGCCTTATTGTTTTTCAGCCGAGCGCTGCTGGCTGCTGTTAAGACAGCCTCATAGTCGGGCGGCGGTACTTCAACACCGTTAGTGATTGGGGTTTCCGGAGCAGATTCCGCAGTGGCGGGATTATTGCCGTCATCGCCATAAAGCAGCTACGAGAAGTGTTCCCTCTATAATCTCATAATACCGTGGACATCTGTCACAAGACTTAAAACCATTAGACAGGCGTCTTATTCTTTCGCATTGTAACTGACTGCAGGGTGGCTCTATATACTGCGTTTTTCGCTTCACTAACATCACGACACTCTTGGTCGTACCACATATTTCTCCGTCGACACGTGTGCAGATCTTGGCTGCAAGCAAGTAGTGGTCTAAGTCGATGTTTGCACCACGTATTGTGCACCTCCAGCCTAGCTTGTTGTTGTTTGATTAGTCGTTCTCATCTGAAAATTATAATTAGTACAAAGTTTTGTTTTACTACCACATTCCTCAATTTTTGATACTTGATTGTCTTTTGGTAAAAGGTGAGGTCGTAATTAATGTAAGTCTCTGAACCCCAAAGAGTTATGTCCACTTTGCGAGGTTCAAATATATGAGTAGGCCTTTTATCTCGATTTCTGAGATTTCATTAATATTTTGGAGGAATGTATTACCAAATGAGCGAAGTCTTGCCCTTGCCAAAGCTGGGAAGGAACATAAATAGTGAATGAGACTTTCCGTCTCTCCCTCTTCTTGGCAGCCACGACAGGAAGTATTGAATGGAAGATTAAGTATTGCTGCATGTTCTCCCACCTTCCAGTGGCCTGCGAGAACAGCGGTAATGCGTTTTGTCCTCGTTTTCACTTCTGTCCAGCTATAGTGAGGTAGTGAGAAGTAAGAATGGCCCTTATTCTGTTAAACGGAATTGCGAAGGATTCCGCTGTAGCGATGTTAAGGGCCCAATCTAGCTAGCTCATCAGCCCTCTCATTACCCTCGATGTTCCTATAGCCTGGAACCCATATTAGAATAACTAGAATAATAACCAAAAAGAGCGAGATCCTCCCTGCATTGTAGAACTAATTTGGAGGTATCTAAGGCCTTAATAGCATCTTGACTGTCTATAAAGATACCATTATTTCTGATGCCATATTCTCTTAGTGCCTTTAATTTAGAATGGAATACACTGGAATCGTTTGGGAAGCCGTGTGAATGAGGATAGTTGGAGGAACTCTGTGTAGACGCAATCCTTACACCGCAGCCCTTTTGGGCCCATCGGTGTAGAGCCACACGTCAAAGCCTCCAATTACCCTATTTTTCCTCCAATCCGCTCTGGTTGGGGAGAATACAGAAAAGTCTTTCCTCAAGTTTAAGGTAGGTGGAATGTAGTTAATGTTGATGTTGTGTAACTAAGGAGTATCTTGCTGTGGCCGTACATGCCGGACATTGTGGTCCAGCTTCCTACTTCTATGAGTCTAACTGCACAACATGAGCTGATTGATTTATGTATAAGTCTATTGGTAATAAATGAATGCAGAGCATTGTGTTGAATGGAAGGAAGATTGATATGTGAGAGGAAGAAGGAGGGAGAATGAGAGAGTGAATGTGATCACACAGGTTAAGAGCTAAGTGCTCCTGTAACGAGAATACAAGCTGATCTTTGTATTCTACTCAGTTTAGTTTGGTTGTACTTATTAGTTACAGCCACCAGACCAGATCTTCGTATGTCAAAATTGGTCTTACAATGGCAGTGTATGACAATAATGATATTTTTGGTTGAAGACCAAATTTCTCACCCAGAATTCTCTTGCACGTATAGAATGCTATACTTGTTTTCTTTCAAAATAATACATACCTAGGTATTCAGCTTGCTGAGATAGTGTAATACCATATTCACACTATCGTAATTTACTTACTTACTTACTTACTTAGCTGGCGCTACAACCGATGATCGGTCTTGGTCGCCTCCACAAAGCTTCGCCAGTCACTTCTGCTATGCGCGCGCTGGCGCCAGTTGATAAGGCCAAGTGCAGTCAGGTTGCCCTGCACCTGGTCTTTCCAACGGAGATTAGGACGTCCCCTTCTGCGTGTTCCTCCACCGTGGTTCGAATAAAATACCCTTCTAGCCGGAGCGCTTTCTTCCATTCGTTCAACATGACCCAGCCAGCGAAGCCGCTGGAGTTTTATACGCTTGACTATGTCAGTGTCGGCGTACAGCTCATACAGCTCATCGTTCCATCTTATTCGATACACGTCGTCCACGCATACTGGACCGTAGATCTTACGGAGTATCTTCCTCTCGAACGCTCCTAACAGCCTCTCATCATTGATGGTCAATGTCCACGTCTCTGCGCCATACATTAGGACGGGAAGGATGAGGGACTTATAGAGCGTTATTTTCGTCGATCGAGAGAGGGCTCTACTTCTCAATTGCCTACTGAGCCCGTAGTAACACCTGTTGGCAAGAGTTAGTCTCCGCTTGATCTCAAGGCTGACATTATTGTTGGTGTTTATGCTGGATCCTAGATAAACGAAATCCTTGACGACTTCAAAAGTGTAGTTGTCAACAGTGACATTTTGTCCAAGACGCCGTGACTCTTTGTTTGTTGACACAAGGTATTTCGTTTTGTCCTCGTTCACCACTAGACCCACACGACGAGACTCCCTTTCCAGGTTGGAGAATGCTGCACTGACTGCTCGAGCGTTTTTGTTAATGATGTCAATATCATCAGCGTATGCTAGCAGCATGACACTCTTGTAGAAGATAGTGCCAGAGATGTCGATGTTCGCAGCTCGAATTATTTTCTCCAACATAAGGTTAAAGCAGTCGCACGATAGGGAGTCACCTTGTCTGAAACCTCTTTTGGTATCAAATGGTGCGGAGAGGTCTGTCCTAATTTTCACTACGCAGGTGGTGTTGGTCAGTGTCATTTTGCAAAGACGAATGAGCTTTGCAGGGATACCAAAATCAGAAATTGCGGCGTACAAGTGATCCCTAATCGTGCTGTCGAAGGCGGCTTTATAATCGACAAATAGATGATGGGTGTCGATCTGTTTTTCTCGGGTCTTTTCCAGGATTTGGCGTAGTGTGAATATCTGGTCGATGGTGGATTAACCAGGCTTGAAGCCACACTGATAAGGTCCAATCAGTTTGTTGACGATGGGCTTCAGTCTTTCGCACAGTACGCTCGATAGAACCTTATATGCAATATTAAGAAGGCTGATCCCACGGTAGTTGGCGCAGATCGTGGAATCACCCTTCTTATGGATTGGGCAGAGTACGCTGAGATTCCAATCATTTGGCATGCTTTCATCTGACCATATTCTGCATAGAAGCTCATGCATGCGTTTTTTGAGCTCTTCGCCTCCGGTATTAAACAACTCAGCAGGCAGGCCATCTGCACCTGCAGCCTTATTGTTTTTCAGCCGAGCAATGGCTGTTAAGACCTCCTCATAGTCAGGCGGCGGTACTTCAACGCCGTCAGTGATTGGGGTTTCCGGAGTGGGTTCCGCAGTGGCGGGATTATTGCCGTCTTCGCCATTAAGCAGCTGCGAAAAGTGCTCCCTCCATAATCTCATTATGCCCTGGATATCTGTCACCAGATTTCCGTCTTCATCCTTGCAGGAAGAGGCCCCGGTCATCGTAATTTACGGTTCATTCTTAATTTATACATAAACAATATGTAAAATAAGTAATTTCGCCTTACGAAATATGTCAAATAAATTACTTTGAACTAAAGTAATTTATCATTAATTACCACATAAATTAAGATCAAATCGGTGTCAGCACTGACTTTTTCGATAAGTAATCGAAGAAATGGTTTCACAAGGTGTCATTTCTACAAACAAAAAGTTTGATATGGAAAAAAAATATACAAAAAACTGAATTTGTGGGGGAATGGAGCCGAGGGCCTCCTAATAGAAATTTGGAGGTCCGAAATTAAGCAATTAAGATGCGCCCGGAAAATTGAGGAGTTGGTGGTGGCGCTGGGAGAGCAAGGTGTATTGTGCACAGCAAATGAATTAAAAGTAAAAATGCACAACCTGGCGGCACGATGCAAGTATGTAATCATAACAACACAAAAACATAATCAGAAAACAAATTAATTTACATTACAGGAAGGAAAAGGCAAGCATCGGTCCATCTGGGGGTCTCCCGTGGCCTTTATATACGGAGATGCGGACTTCGCTGGCTCCATATAAAAGTTACCACACCGAGTTATTGGTAGAGGACAGCATAAGTGGTAAGAAAAAACTTCATATTGAAATATGTAATTTTTTTTATTAATTTTTATTCCATAGAAAGCAACATCTCAATATCGGAATCCGAAAATGCGGAAGGGTTAGTTTCTCCAGCTTGTCCCGAGCCTGTTGCGGCGACATCACCATCCAGCCGCTGTTTGAACGCCAATATACTTAACAATTTCTCCTGGTCGGACATGCTAAAATAAAACAAAAATTATTCAAATTCACTTGAATGTCTTGCGATTGCATACATATTTTCGCCTTTTGCCACAAAATAATAAATATACGAGTTGACAAAAATAATAAATAATAATCAAAATAAATTACGAACAGCTAGTATGAAAGCAATTGATTTAAGTGAAGTAATTTATGACAAATTAAGTAATTTATGCTCTAGTGTGAACGTAGTATAAGTCTTACGCTATTTAATTTAATATTGAAGGTAGATACTTTTGATAAAAACATTAGTTCGGTTTTATTGGGGATCGCGCTTAGACCACAGCTAGTAGCCCATTTACTGAGGGACGCCAAGGCTCTACTCATAATTTCACTAATTAAGGTTGGACACATGCCTCATACAGTATCACAATGCCGTCCGTGTACGTAACCACTTTAATGCCTTGTCTATTGAAATTAATAAGAATATCATTAACTACGAGTATCCAGAGCAGGGGATACAAAACTCCCTCCTATGGGGTACTCATATTGACTGACAGAACGTGTGGATGCATTACTGCCAACATCGGCAATGATTTTCCTTGTATTAAACATGTTTTCGATCCATTCATTTAGACTCGCGTCTGAACCTAACTTGTTTATAGCCGCTAAAATGGAATCTGTATTGTTAAAGGCCCCTTCAATGTCAAAGAAGGCCAATAGAAACAATTTTTTGTATTCAATTGAGTTTTCAATAGTGCTGACTACCTCATGTAAGGCAGTTTCTACTACTTTGCCCTTATGGTAGGCATGTTGTAATTTGGAGATGAACGTTCCACTCATCTTATCTCGAAGGTGAGCATCAGAATGAGGTCAAAAGTTTTAAGAAGAAAGGATAACAAGCTAGTGGGTCTGAAATCATAAGCAGTTTCGTTTCCCTTTTTTCCAGCCTTATGGATAAATATTACTTTTACTTGCCTCCAGCTTGATGGGACGTATCCAAGTAACAGTTCTTGAAGAAATTCTGCAACCACACCGATAGCATTTTTGTCCCGATTCTCTCTTTCTCGACCCTTCAACATTTTGATTTCCTTTTCTTTTATCTCCTATCGAGTTCACCGTGCTTTCTTTTACATTTTGGATATGTAGTTCCAGCGCGCCTCTTTCAGCCGCTTCATATGCAATTGACGTATATGTAGCCGCTTTTAGCGTTAAATCTGCCTTATCTAGTAGGTGACTTTAAATGTTTGCGTTTTTTTACCCCGAACACGAACTGATTTCTCAAGGCCGTGTCCAAATATGCACCAAATTCGCAGTGCGGAGCTAACCGGCGCAACGCCACTGTTTAATCTCTGTGGCTTGGTAGAAGGAGAGATCGAAAAAGGGAATTTGCGTTGAAAAATGAAACACCGGGAAATCGGGTATAAAAAATTAACAAATTAATTTATTTAAAATAAATGATGAAATTTGCAATATATATAAGAGTATGCACTACGGGGATCGACCGAGCTGTTCTAAGTATTCGAAAGGAATGCAAATATGAAGAAAGTAGAAAATGGTAGGAATAGGAAAAGAAAGAATAGAAAAAGAAAAGAAAAAGAAAAGAATAGAAAAGCATAGGGCCATTAGGGTGGCTTAAACATCTCGACCCCCTTGCATGGGTGCAAAATCAATTGCCTCCTCGAGGCGCTGCAGGGTTCTAACGACGTCCCCGAGTAGCTCCTTAACCCTCTGATCCCGGTAGTGGAATTTTCGAGACGGCGGTGAATTATTCGGGCAGCAGCAATATAAGAATGCACAGGAACGGTGGCGGCAGAAGCAGGACGTCCAGGAACGATAGCTCTGGCTGGTCGTTGCGGTGATTGAGGTCGGTGGCTGGCTTTCTTTTTCTTTGCTACGGGCCTGGATTCCGGATGGATCAGCGTGTGGTGATCCAGGGAGCACATCCTACACCGGTTGACGGACTCGCATGTTGCCGTGGTATGCGTTTGAGCTAGGCAATTCAGGCAATATCCATGGGCCCTAGCCGCTTCCGCTCGCTGGTTGGGGGTCATGGCGAGGAAACCGCGGCAATACCGCAATGTGTGGTATCGGAAGCATAGCTTGCATTGGTGACCATTTCCTTCATCCATGAATCTGGATTTGTTGGTTCGGGGAGAATCTGATCCAAGAAGGAATTTAAATTTTGGTAATTGCTGGGCGGTTTTCTGCCAACTGAATCCACTGAGTGATCCAAGGATCCAGACTTGACACATTCATCACAGTCAGTTCCATCCAGCCAAAGCTCTTGCAATAACATCTTGGCTGGAATCATAATTGGTAAAAGCCATCCAGCCGGGTCAAAAAGTTTCGCGACAGAGAGAAACTAGGTACCTCCCATACCTGAAATTTGGAACAGGGATTGTTCCGTTGGTAAACGAATAGGTTTTTGAATTTTTGAGGAAATAAAAGTTCTTTGCAACCCTTGGTCAATCAAAGCACGGACTTTGAATAATTCCCCTAAATATTCAATGGAAACCACTGCTGTGAAAAGTAAGACCGTGTTATCATTGTTGGAGTAAAGCGCTTGAACTTGCGCTGTATTTGTAGAACAGGGAAGTTCCATGTTTTCTTGCAACTGAGGTGTTGCAGTTGTAGCATGAGTTGTATAGGTAGTTGTTTGAGATCTACTAATAAATTTTGGAGTTTGCGTACTTGCTGTTATGTGAAGCAGGGAATGATACTTTCTTTGGCAAAAGACACAGGAAAAATTACTCGGACAATCCCTTCCCCTGTGTGTGAAAGCAAGACAATTTTCACAGAGATTATTATCTCCTACGAAGTTAATTCGTTCGTGTACCAAAAGATTTTTAAATTTAGCTCAAATCTTCATGGCATGAGTGACATTACATAGACGACATGTTTACGTCCTTTTGGGTTCAGCCACAAAGGAGTGAATTTGGCTAACAGCCTTCTTTTGGGGAGTGTTTTGACTAAAAACATTTAGCTTTTGCTTATTTGGATGAATTGTGTTGAGTCGTTCTACTACTTCGTATCTACTCGTCAGGAAATCATCTAGCTGTGACCAAAGAGGTAGGTCTCTTCGGGACTTTAGGGATTGTTCCCACAGCGATAATGTTTCGTGTGGTAGTTTCGTAGCTTTACCTTGCGTTTTATACCTGAGATGGTATAACTTTTGAACGGAAGTGAGTTTTGGATGGTTAGTGTAAACGGCGGTGAACATGTCTCGGAAAGACGGCCATTCTTCATAACCACCATAAAAAATTTCTGTATCGCAAGATGAAACTTGTAAGCATGGCATGATACTTGCCTGCTCTTTGGGACTTCTCTTGAAATCGCTTGAGATTGAAGTAATTTCAACTGATCTTCAATTCTACTCATTGTGTTTTCGTATGTTTCCTGACAGCTACAGTATTTACCACTAGCCTGTACTTTGAAATTTTCGGTCAGGTCACTGTCGTCTGTCTCAAATACCACATCATAGACTCTTTGGAGTCGAGTCCAACCGTTCTTTAGACTACTTCGCTTCACAATCAAAAGAGATTCGGTGTGATCTTCTAGAGAAGAATTACTGAATTTATCACAATATTGCACAAGATTGTCACTTTCAGCACGGAAATACTATAAGTTAGCCTTTTTTGTGACTTAGCGAGTTATTTTTTTCACTTTGTTGCTCGCGTTGTTTTTGAGCATTCTCTTCGTCTGACATTTTTTTTTGTCTCAACAGAATCGCTTTGCTTGGGAGGAGTTCTGGCATTAAATTATTCTAAGAAATTTAGAATTACTTTGAACAAATAAAATTGCAAATAAGTATCCAAGAAAAAGAAAGAAAAAAAAAAATACATATTGGAAATAGTTGTTTTTAAATGAGCAACTATATATTTTTCGGGAAACTAGAAATATTTCCTGTATATAAAGTTATTTTATTTAATTTTAATTAATAATTTTTATTAACTGCAAAAATGCTAAGTGCAATTTTTTGTAGGTAAAAATAATTTTAAATATTCAATGAAAATTAATATATTTATTTTTGTTGTTGTAAATAAAAATATATATAAGTTAACGAGGACGAGTTCCTCGACTTTAAAAAAATACAATTTCCCGAGCGAGCACTTGCTCGGATTCAAAAGACAAAACTTCAATTTACACTTATTTTATTGTTTACAATATGTTGTAGCTACACTTAAACTTCAACTGCCTTACTAGCTAACAAGTTAGATGTTCTTATACTAATTTAATGCTGCGGTCAGTGGTCCCATGGTGCGAACGTCGATGGTTCCATGCAGTCACTTGATCCATTGATGCTCCGGTCGCACGGAGAGATTTGACACCTCCGAAATGCATGCTTGCATGCGCATACAGCCTGCATATTAGTTGTTGTTGTGATATGCAGGGTATGCACTGGAAGGTTACACGCGCACAAGGTTTGCATAGAAGTTGTTGTTGCGATATGTAGCGCATGCACTTGAAGGTTGCATGCGCATACGGCTTGCATGAGTTGTTGTTGGATGGGAAGTTGTCGTTAAATGGGGGGTTGTAACTCCTCCCCCTTCAAAAATCTACGTACCGTAGATCTAACTGGAATAAGGATGGTTACTGGGTTGATGCCTTCGGTTGGTGGTTGACGGCAGGGATGTTGAGTTTGCCATAAACTCGTCCCCATATGCATAGAGCGACTGCTACGACTGTAAGAAATATAGCAAAATCTGAAATGACAGAAACTTCGTATTTTGTTGTTAGGTTAGTTAGGCGGTCAATATTTTTTAGGCTTAATGTGTGAACGTAGTCTATGTCGATTTTATGACCTTTGCTGGAAACGTTCACAAGGGCTGATGGCAGTGCCTGGAGGTTGGTCGTTCCGAAACTTGAATAGGTCTTGTCCCTTATCCTGATTGTCCCGTTCCTGAACTGAACTACGAATGTACCAGCTAAATACCTGGAAGTGTTCCCAGAATATACTTACTTACTTACTTAACTGGCACTACAACCGATGATAGGTCTTGGCCGCCTCTACAAAGCTTCGCCAGTCACCTCTGCTATGCGCGCGCTGGCGCCAGTTGATAAGGCCAAGTGCAGTCAGGTTGCCCTGCATCTGGTCTTTCCAACGGAGATTAGGACGTCCCCTTCTGCGTGTTCCTCCACCGTGGTTCGAATAAAACACCCTTCTAGTCGGAGCGCTTTCTTCCATTCGCTCAACATGACCCAGCCAGCGAAGCCGCTGGAGTTTTATACGCTTCACTATGTCAGTGTCGGCGTACAGCTCATACAGCTCATCGTTCCATCTTATTCGGTACACGTCGTCCACGCATACTGGACCGTAGATTTTACGGAGTATCTTCCTCTCGAACGCTTCTAACAGCCTCTCATCATTGATGGTCAATGTCCACGTCTCTGCGCCATACATTAGGACAGGAAGGATGAGGGACTTATAGAGCGTTATTTTCGTCGGTCGAGAGAGGGCTCTACTTCTCAATTGCCTACTGAGCCCGTGGTAACACCTGTTGGCAAGAGTTAGTCTCCGCTTGATCTCAAGGCTGACATTATTGTCCATGACGACTTCAAAAGTATAGTTGTCAACAGTGACATTTTGTCAAAGACGCCGTGACTCTTTGTTTGTTGACACAAGGTATTTCGTTTTGTCCTCGTTTACCACTAGACCCACACGACGAGACTCCCTTTCCAGGTTGGAGAATGCTGCACTGACTGCTCGAGCGTTTTTGCCAATGATGTCAATATCATCAGCGTATGCTAGCAGCATGACACTCTTGTAGAAGATAGTGCCAGAGATGTCGATGTTCGCAGCTCGAATTATTTTCTCCAGCATAAGGTTAAAGAAGTCGCACGATAGGCAGTCACCTTGTCTCAAACCTCTTTTGGTATCAAATGGTGCGGAGATTTTCACTGCGCTGGTGGTATTGGTCAGTGTCATCTCAAGAATATTCCCAGAATATATGGTATCATTAAAATTGGTTAGAAAATTTGTGATCTCTTTAATGTAGTCAACAGCAACTGCCTTGTTTGTTTTGTAAGTACAGTTGGCGTGACCCCCCTTAAGCAGCTTGACTATGCAGTCTTCTTCAGATAGTTTTTGCACTGACTTTTCTTCGCACACCGTTGTATTGCCCATTGAGAGACAATTGCTGATTATGCCGTAGGTCTCCCGGTGGTTGATCAGCAACTGTGCAAATTCTAGATCGACCTGCCTGTCATCTTTGATAGATGCCCTTGCTATCAGTAGGTTGTACTCTTCACTCCTTACTTTAGGCATGGAGAGGATGTAAAGCAATACATTACCATTGGTGTAAATGGATGGTTTACCATACTCAATGGCTTCGACCTCGTTTGCATAAGGCAGCGTTTCGATTTCGCTCACGACTTGATTTATTTCTTCTTTATCAAGGAGGTTCGTATTGACCATTCCACCTTTGTCCATTTGGCAGTCACGTATAATTTCGTCAATTTATTCTTTGATTACCAAAATTTCATTTAGCACGTCCTGCGCAAACTTTCCAGTGTTCGTGGATTTGATTTCATTGTTGAACCTTTCTAGTATGGAGTTCATTTTTCCAATTACGTCTTGCGTTACAACAAAATGTTTGTCGTTTACTTTATATTGGTGGTTGTTGTTGTTGATGATACGCTGGTGACTTTGAAAGATCTCGTCCCAATCTTTGTACTCGAGGATATGCATGCCTTGCACTGTTGCTAATACTTAGGATAAGTCTGAAACTATAATTTTAAGTCTACCTCTAAAAGGAAAGTGTGTATCATAATTATAATTATATTTCTTAAAAATACCTGCCTATGCTCGTACAAGGCTAATTTTTTGATTAATTTTCGTTTTTTAATTCATGTAATTTTGAATTTTTCTTACATTTCTAATTTTTTTTTATTTTTTATTTTTGTTGTTATACTGCGTAAAATATTTAATATAGACGTTTTGCAAGAGCTGCAGGTGAGATTCAGGGGCTTTAATACCATTAATTACTGAAGGATTCAGAAATTTTTTTAGTGGCGGTTATACTCCGGATGTGGCTGCTCTGAGCAATGTAAGTCTTTGCCTAGCTTAATTACTAACTGATTTCTGAAAACATTGAGAGGTGCCTCTACGTGTGGGATTAAATCGGTGGCATCTTGTTCTGCACTATTCATTGTACCTACAGAGTTACTTGTTTCTGTATAGTATGAGAGTCTGAGAGATGATTCACCTGAGTGTTGAGCCTAGACAGAGCATCAGCAACTAAGTTTGATTTACCAGGTTTGTAAATCAACTCGTAATTATACTCCTCAATGCGAGCCTTCCACCTCTTCAGCTTTGGATTGAAATTTCTATTTCCCAATGCAAAAGTGAGTGGTTGATGGTTTGTATAAATCCGTTTTTTTTTGGATTCGTAGAGATACGACCGTAAATTATCGAGGCGATTGCTAGCATTTCTTTCTCATTAGTTGCCTAATTTTCCTCGGTTCTATTAATGGAACGGGAAATGAATGCAATTGGTGTGTCTTTTCCTGCCACATCTTGTGAGAGAACAGCCCCAATAGCATAATTAGAGGCATCAGTGGTTAAGCTGAATGGCTTTTCGAAATCAAGGAATGCAAGGACTTCAGATGATACAAGAAGCTTTTTCAGATCCTTAAAAGCTTCAAGGGCTTCTTCGCCCAATTTGATAGGAACCTTTCTGGATACATTTACTTTAACTTGAACATTCTCCTCTCGCGTTAGATTTGTAAGTGGTTTCGCCACCTTGGCATAATCCCTAATAATTTTTCTGTAATACGAAGTCATTCCTAAAAATCCTTTGAGTTCCCTCAAATTTTCTGGGGGCAAGATCTCTTCTATTGCGCCAACTTTTGTTGCATCCTGGTTTTATTCCCTGCGGCGTAATTAAATAACCCAAAAAATCGACTTCAGTCCTCATAAAATGTGTTTTTTCAAGATTAACCTTGAGGTTTGCCTCAAGCAATTGTGAGAATATTGTTTCGATGTTCCTCAAGTGATCCTCTTTATTCCCACTAAACACTATTATATCGTCTATGCATACAATGAATTCTTTCAAAACGTCGTCTATCATTCTTTGAAAAATTGCAGGAGCATTCTTCAATCCAAATGGGAGTCTTAAAAATTCACACTTTCCATTCATGGAACGCTGTTTTCGGAATATCTGAAATTTTCATTGGAATTTGGTGGAACCCCGATGTAAGGTCTAAAGTGGTAAAGTATTTAGCTTTGCCCAAACTAGCAAGTGTGGAATTAATGTCAGGAATTGGATAAGTGTCTGGAGTTGTTAGTGAATTTAAGCGTTTAAAATCTACGACCATGCGGTATTGTTTCCCCCTGTGGTCTTTGGTTTTTTTGGAACAATCCATATGGGAGAATTATAAGGACTTTTTGAAGGACGGATGATACCTTCGTTCAAAAGTTCATTTATTTGATTCTCTACTTTGGTTCTCATACACGCAGGATAAGGGTAGCTCTTAGTATATATAGGTTGATCAGTGGTTGTCTCAATTTCGGCCCTAACAGCTGTGTGAATTTCCTCATAGCCATCAATTGGCCCAAAATGGTGTTTTATATTTTTCTAATAAGTTTTCAGTACTAGCCCTCGCATTGTTGGACAGATTACCGTTGACGACGTAATTTACTTCTGTTGAGAACTTTCGAATAGTGGAATTTTTATGTTAGATTTTAAAATTAATAAATTCTCTCTGCAATCTATTATCGCTTCAAGTTGTTTTAAAGTGTCGTCTCCAATGATGCCATCGAAGGATTCAAGTCCCGGCAATACATAGAATGTTAATAAAGAGTCATTGCCAATTTCTTTAAAGAATCTTCCCTTAACCTCATTTTTAATGGGAATACAGCCGTCAGCCGATTGAAAAGAAAACGGGTTTTTTATTTTTGAATAATTTTTTGTTACGGTAGGACTTATAAAATTTTTATTGGCTCCCGTGTCCCCTAGGAATTTTAGCACGGTGCCTTCTTTCGTTATATATTTTATGTAAGGAACGCTGGATAGGCTCCTACCATTAAATTTACTTGGTCTTCCATATTACTTTCGGCCACTTTGCCGTAGACAGCCTCCAGTCCTTCTTCAGGAGTGTGACGCGACTCGTTTACTGTCTCGGTGTTGTAGAGACGCTGGTGTTTGGGATGGTAATTGTCCGAATTCGCCGCCCTTTTGAAGGGGTTATTTCCGTGTAGCCTGTTCATATAGTTAACCCGTCGGGTTTGAACCGTTTCGTCGGTGTCCATTCTTTCCGACGGTTTTGGAACGTTCGGCAGTCGAGAAGCAAATCACAGATTAAAATTTCCTCTTGCCCTGAAATTTGAGAAGGAAGCATTAAATCTTCTAGGGGGTAGTGTAGGTGGCCTGTTGCCTACTCCAGACATTTGGTTAACTGGTATTGTTACCGTATTGTGTGTTGTTACAACGTGTATTGGGTGTTTCCGAAAATTCAAGTTTTGAATATCCAGGCACGCCGTATACGCTTCCGGAAGTGTCTCCGTTTTTAATTTGTTTATTATCAGAGAAAACTGAAGAGAAAACAGTTGCATAAAACGCATCCAATTTGGATCCCCCTGTGTAAGCTGGCTCAGCTGGTGTTCCAGCGTTCTTATATCCCTCTTATCGGCGTAATGAAGGGATAAACATTTCTTCATAGAAGACCAATCGTCGTCAAAAATATTGTTAGTGACCAGGGCGGTGTCGGCACTGCCCCTTATTTTTCCGCGGATACTTTGTAAGATGGCCCTATAAATCGGTTTACCCCGAACAATTTCGTAATCCTTAAGGATACCCTCCACAGAGTGTAAACACGATACATATTGTGCTGGGTTCCCTTCAAAAATTTGAAGTTCCGTAACACTATCTGGAAGCCTGCCTATTTCTTGTAATTCCGCTTCCGTGGAAGGGGAGCACAAGGGAAATATTTCTGGTGTCACCGCCACCACTTGACACGAGCGTTGTAGCAGGCAAAGTCGCCTCTCAGTTTGCCGCATTTGTTCTAACACGGCATTAACTGCACCACGTTAAAATACCCATCAATGAATCCTCAAAATAAGCCTCGGATAAAGAACCTCTCTAATGTTGACGACTCCCGCAAACGCCCAAAGGACAACGATTTACGGATATGCACCTGGAATGTCCGAACCCTCTACAGGGAAGGTGCCTCTATCCAGCTGGTGGATGTCTTAATGCTGAGGTTAGCATTAAATTAGTATATTATGCAGTATGCAGTCACTTGATCCATTGATGGTTCGGTCTCACGGTGAGATTTGACACCTCCGAAATGCAGCGTATGCACTTAAAGCTTGCACGCGCATACGGCCTGCATATTAGTTGTTGTTGTGATATGCAGCGTATGCACTTGAAGGTTACACGCGCACAAGGCTTGCATATAAGTTGTTGTTGCGATATGCAGCGCATGCACATGAAGGTTGCATTCGCATACGGCTTGCATGAGTTGTTGTCGTTGGATGGGGGGTTGTAACTTATATATATTATATTTTAATGAGAAATAAAAAAATTAATATGTATACTATATAATATAATAATGTACTTTAATTCGTCAAAGTGTACCTAAATTTATTGCACAAGGTGTAATAATTTTGTACAGTTTTGTCGTTTGGAGGTAAACGAATATAGCACAAAAGAAATGCAAGAATTTTCTCTAAAGCAATAAGTGTGTATTTGTTTTTGTACACGGAACTTATTTACTTTATGCAAAGATATTTTTGTATGTTGGAACCAGTATGTATGTACCATATATGGAAATATACGATTTATACACAATATTTTAAATATGGGAAAATATAAAATATTGTATAGATACATATGTATATGAAGTTCACAAGTAAAATTTAGGAAATAAATACAAACTTGTACTTATTTCAATACTGGACTAAGGGAGGGAAGATTTTCCCTGGGGTTTACTTGCTGTGCTGTACTTGTTGGTGGTTGATTTTTGGTAAATGTTGCACTTGTTGCACTTTTTTTGTTTTTGTTTTTATTGTTAAAATGTAATGTTTGTGTTATTTTGGGTTTAATGTTTTTAGCGGCACTGCACTTACCTCATTGGGTTTATATATGTTCTTTTTGGTTTTTTTGTTTTCTTTCGCTGGTACTTTTTGGCTTGGTTGAAGGAGAGTTCGAAAAAAGGAATTTGCGTGGAAAACTGAAACGACTGGAAATCGGGTATAAAAAATTAACAAATTGGAAAAAATGAAATCTACAGTATATATAAATGTATCCACGACTGAGCGGTTCTAAGTATTCGAAAGGAATGGACATATGAAGAAAGTAGAAAATGGTAGGAATAGGAAAAGAAGGAATAGAAAAAGAAAAGAAAACGAAAAGAAAAGAAAACAAAAAGCAAAAAAAAGAAAAGAAAAGAAAAAGAAAAGAAAAGAAAGGAAAGAAAAAGAAAACGAAAAAGAAAAAGAAAAGAAAAAAAAAAGAAAAAAAAAGAAAAGAAAAGAAAAAGAAAAAGAAAAGAAAAGAAAAGAAAAAGAAAAAGAAAAAGAAAAGAAAAAGAAAGAGAAAGAGAAAGTAGAAAAAGAAAAATAAAAAGAAAAAGAAAAAGAAAAAGAAAAAGAAAAGAAAAAGAAAATAATAGAAAATAACAGAAAAGGAAGCCAATAGGGTGGCTTAAACAGCCACCAAATAATTAGCACATATTTCTTCACCATCTGCTTGCGTAAATTAAACCGGTCGTTCTCAAAACCTTTTAGGATGGAAATGCTCGATTCAAAATTTTGGCAACTCCTCGTACTTTTTACTTTCCGGGGTAGCCGGTGCTAGTTCATATGCCGTACGTATTTGCGCCCATATAATGCAGCGAGAACATGTTCCTTAATTAAAAATTTCCAGCATTGTCTCAAACCGCTTAAGTCGTAGTGTAGGCATCAAAAGCTTTTTCTGACTATGTGTGTAGTTCCATATTTATTCCTAAAAGTGATTTATTAATCTTTTCTTCTTTGCTTACTTATCCTTATAATCTATAACATTTGTTTTTATTTCATAATCAGTCGTTGCAACTGTCACATGTTGTTTTGGATTTTAGTATTACCCATTTTTTTGTTGCTGCGATCATTGTATTCCAATGGTAAGTATCGATGCTAAAAAGGTATGGTGAAAAATACTCGATGCTTACTCGTATGGTACTTACTCGTATATGACAGTAAGTAATACAAATTTATAAAAAAAAAAACAATCTATTTATTTAATACACATAAAATAATCATTGCATTACAGTTTTAGATGAGAAATTCAGATTCAGGAATACAGTTTAAAGAAGCTTATCAATATGAGGCAGGGAAAGACGGTTTCCCCTTTCAGAACCTACGTACATATGGTTCCTACTTCAAAGAATATATTTATGTAAGTTGAATAATTACTTATTTATTTTTCTAAAAAAATAATTTCTTAGAGCTTAAGATTTTTATTGAGCTTAAGAGCTTAAGCTAATATTTTCAATAGAAACTTTGAGTTTCTTAATTCTGGTTACGTAAGTTCTGTAACTAATTAAGCCAATTACTATGGTGGCTATGATGAAATTTATTGCTTGACTCGTTCCGTATCCGTACTTTACTCCTGAAATTTCCTCGATGTTTGTCATATGCAATTCCCTTAGTATTTCTAGAGATAATATTTCCTGGAAGGTGTTTGTGATGTTTTTGGCTTGTGCTATTGCTGGTAGCGATTTGGCCGCCGATATTTCTCTGGTCCAGTATGTTTGATTTTGGATGATTGTTGTTGAATTTATATGGTTTAGGAAGAAAGTTCCTTTTAGCGATACGGATCTATTGTCCACTTGGATTTGTCCATCATGGTTGTTGAGTAGCAATATGTTTGTTGATATATCCTCTACTGATGGCAGGTGCTGGTTGTTTATGGTCGTTCATTGCGATGGTAAACTCTTCAGCAATTTTGGAATGCAGTCTGAATCAGTTATGTTTACAATGTCTGAATTTTTACATATTGACATATTGTTTATCGTTCTACATTTATTCTTAATTCCTAAAGTTTCCTTGTTATATGTCTTTATTTCCTTAAATGGTAATTTAATGCTAATATTTTCTTCTTTTTTTTTACTGATTTTATCAGATATTTTCCGCAGTTTATTTTCTTTGGCAATGATACAATATATAAAAGCGTGGAGTGATTTGTTGCAATTTTGATTTCGCTAAATTCTAATGCTTCTAGTAAATTAGTGAACGGGATCCCTGTTCATCAAAAAATTTCTTAGTTAAGTTTATTTCTAAATCAGACAATATAAAATAATTGACATTTGTTTTCGCCCATTGTAGAGAGTAATCTATTTGTAAGTATTAATTCTTCTTTTAATATTCTTAATTTCCTTTCTACACTATTAATTATTTGTTTTTTATACATGTCGCTTGATTGAATTGTGCTTAGTACTTTGTTAGCAATTCGGGAGACTTCGTTTATTCTGTCCATTGCTAGTTTATATATGATGATTTGTCTGTCATTATTTTTTAGTAAGTCATTTGTCCTATCGTTGAGTTGTCCTATTAATTGAAAATCGTCGTGGTCTGGTGAACCTGCAAGCTATTTCCATGCGATTCCTAGGACGTTTAAGGATCTTTTATATCGTCTCGGTTAAAGTCCGTTTAAAATGTTTTTAACTTGTTCAACGTCGCACCTTAGGAAAGGATAATTGTTGTTCTCCGTGGGAATATGGTCGCTTATTAATGTCTCTATGTTTGTAATGGCGTCGTGGTATTGGTCTAGTTCTATTATGTGTATTATTTTCATCGAACCTGTTTGAAGGGTAGCTGTTCCCATTTCTATTGTTATATATATATGCAAGGATTGTTGATGCGGTCGTTATCAGGTAGATGTGTCCTATGTTGAGTAAATTTCCCATATTACTCCTATAAGAGAATTAAAGTTTATTGTAAAAATTATTATTTCCTTATTAGTCCTTTGTGAACTATTCTCCCTGAATTAGTAAGTATGGTGTATTTCTGTTTTCGGCTATTACTTCTTCCTTATATCTGCCAGATAGCTTATTGCCTATTCTTCTGTTTGTTTTGACATATACTAAGTCTCCTGTCATGTATCGGCGGCCAAACCGCTACCAGCAATAGCACAAGCCAAAAACATGACAATTGCAGTTTAGTCTTTAAAATCGTGTATATTTTTATTATGATCATCTAGGTCCTTTTGTTGTTTTTCTGATAGTTTCTGTATAGTTTCGTTCCTAGCTTTCGTTCCTAGTCTTTAAAATCGTGTCTATTTTTATTATGATAATCGAGGTCCTTTTGTTGTTTTTCTGATAGTTTCTGTATAGTTTCGTTCCTAGTTTGTTCTATTAGTTGAGGATTAGTAGTGGAGAGCTGTCTTCGATATGCATTGTACCTGTCAGTAAGTCGCCTTCGTCTTCGTTCGTCTTTCAGAGTTTTTGGTTCTGGGAAGTTAATTATTCCTTCAATTTTTTTGGGGTTGGTTTTGAGTCCTGCACTGGATATTATAAACAATAAAATTTCCACTTCAGATTTAAAAAATTCACATTTATCCAGTTGAATTTTTAAGTTGGCTTTTGTTAGGGTATCAAATATTGATTGTATGTCTTTGAAATGAGTTTCCTGGTCTTTGCTGAAGATTAGAATATCATCGATGTATACGTAACATCGTTTTCCGATGTGATCTGAAGCCTGTTTAACTCGTATTTCCCATTGTTAATTGAGAAAGCTGTTTTCTCAATGTCTGATTCCTTAAGAGGATCTTTAGATCAAGTACCGAGAGTATTTTATTCTTCCCAAGCTGTGCCAGTACTTCATTAATCTCTGGAATAGGATATCTGTCCGAGATTGTGATAGAATTAAATTTTCTATAGTCTATTACTTACTTACTTACTTAGCTGGCGCTACAACCGATGATCGGTCTTGGCCACAAAGCTCCGCCAGTCACTTCTGCTATGCGCGCGCTGGCGCCAGTTGATAAGGCCAAGTGCAGTCAGGTTGCCCTGCACCTGGTCTTTCCAACGGAGATTAGGACGTCCCCTTCTGCGTGATCCTCCACCGTGGTTCGAATAAAACACCCTTCTAGCCGGAGCGCTTTCTTCCATTCGCTCAACATGACCCAGCCAGCGAAGCCGCTGGAGTTTTATACGCTTGACTATGTCAGTGTCGGCGTACAGCTCATACAGCTCATCGTTCCATCTTATTCGATACACGTCGTCCACGCATACTGGACCGTAGATCTTACGGAGTATCTTCCTCTCGAACGCTCCTAACAGTCTCTCATCATTGATGGTCAATGTCCACGTCTCTGCGCCATACATTAGGACGGGAAGGATGAGGGACTTATAGAGCGTTATTTTCGTCGGTCGAGAGAGGGCTCTACTTCTCAATTGCCTACTGAGCCCGTAGTAACACCTGTTGGCAAGAGTTAGTCTCCGCTTGATCTCAAGGCTGACATTATTGTTGGTGTTTATGCTGGATCCTAGATAAACGAAATCCTTGACGACTTCAAAAGTGTAGTTGTCAACAGTGACATTTTGTCCAAGACGCCGTGACTCTTTGTTTGTTGACACAAGGTATTTCGTTTTGTCCTCGTTCACCACTAGACCCACACGACGAGACTCCCTTTCCAGGTTGGAGAATGCTGCACTGACTGCTCGAGCGTTTTTGCCAATGAAGTCAATATCATCAGCGTATGCTAGCAGTAGCAGCATGACACTCTTGTAGAATATAGTGCCAGAGATGTCGATGTTCGCAGCTCGAATTATTTTCTCCAGCATAAGGTTAAAGAAGTCGCACGATAGGGGGTCACCTTGTCTGAAACCTCTTTTGGTATCAAATGGTGCGGAGAGGTCTGTCCCAATTTTCACTGCGCTGGTGGTGTTGGTCAGTGTCATTTTGCAAAGACGAATGAGCTTTGCAGGGATACCAGGATACCAAAATCAGACATTGCGGCGTACAAGTGATCCCTAATCGTGCTGTCGAAGGCGGCTTTATAATCGACAAATAGATGATGGGTGTCGATCTGTTTTTCTCGGGTCTTTTCCAGGATTTGGCGTAGTGTGAATATCTGGTCGATGGTGGATTTACCAGGCCTGAAGCCACACTGATAAGGTCCAATCAGTTTGTTGACGATGGGCTTCAGTATTTCGCACAGTACGCTCGATAGAACCTTATATGCAATATTAAGAAGGCTGATCCCACGGTAGTTGGCGGAGATCGTGGAATCACCCTTCTTATGGATTGGGCAGAGTACGCTGAGATTCCAATCACTTGGCATGCTTTCATCTGACCATATTCTGCATAGAAGCTCATGCATGCGTTTTTTGAGCTCTTCGCCTCCGGTCTTAAACAACTCAGCAGGCAGGCCATCTGCACCTGCAGCCTTATTGTTTTTCAGCCGAGCAATGGCTGTTAAGACCTCCTCATAGTCAGGCGGCGGTACTTCAACGCCGTCAGTGATTGGGGTTTCCGGAGTGGGTTCCGCAGTGGCGGGATTATTGCCGTCTTCGCCATTAAGCAGCTGCGAAAAGTGCTCCCTCCATAATCTCATTATGCCCTGGATATCTGTCATCAGATTTCCATCTTCATCCTTGCAGGAAGAGGCCCCGGTCTTCAAACCAAGAGTCAGGCGTCGACAGGACCTCGTTCCTGTCCCGCAACATTTCGATATCATTGAACTCGCGTCTTTCTTCATCTCTTTTCTTGCGCCTGAAAAGACGTTTCTCCTCCCTCCTCAACTTTCTGTATCGCTCCTTAGCAGCTCGCGTTGCAACTGACTGCAGGGTGGCTCTGTATACTGCGTTTTTTGCTTCAGTAGCATCGCGACACTCTTGGTCGTACCACATATTTCTCCGTCGACGGTGGTAGCCTAGCACCTCTTCGGCAGCCGTACGCATAGAGCGGGAAATGTGCGTCCACTGTGCGCATATATCATCAAGTTGAGGGGTGTTTTGCGAAAGGAGAAGTGCAAGTTGGTTGGCAAAGACTTTGGCTGTCTGTTGTGATTGCAGCTTTTCGACATCCAGCTTTCTCTTTGTACCTATCCGTACGCGATTTGCTACACATATACGTGTGCAGACCTTGGCTGCAACCAAGTAGTGGTCTGAATCGATGTTTGCACCACGTATTGTGCGTACGTCTAGTACATTGGAAGAGTGCCTTCCGTCGATCACAACGTGATCAATTTGGTTTCGTGTGTTTTGATCAGGGGACAGCCAAGTGGCCTTATGGATATCCTTATGTTGGAATCTGGTGCTACTAACTGTCATGTTTCGTGCCGCGGCGAAGTCGATCAGTCTCATACCGTTATCGGTGGCTTCGTCGTGGAGACTGAATTTTCCGATCGTCGGACCAAAGAGACTCTCCTTGCCCACCTTGGCATTAAAGTCGCCTAACACGATTTTAACATCGTGGCGGGGGCAATGCTCATAAGCTTTGTCGAGGAGCTCGTAGAAGTCATCTTTGGTCGTTTCATCCTTCTCATCCGTCGGGGCATGGACACAAATTAGGCTGATGTTGAAGAATTTTACCTTGATGCGGATAGTGGCTAGGCGCTCGTTCACCGCCGTGAACCTCGAGACTAGATGACGCAGTCTCTTCCCAACCACAAATCCAACACCAAATTCGTGTCTCGACGCATGACAGCTGTAGTAGATATCACAGGATGCCCTTTTGGAGCAACCCTGTCCCGTCCATCGCATTTCCTGTACAGCGGTGATGTCAGCTCTATATTTTTGGAGGACATCCACCAGCTGGATAGAGGCACCTTCCCTGTAGAGGGTTCGGACATTCCAGGTGCATATCCGTAAATCGTTGTCCTTTGGGCGTTTGCGGGAGTCGTCAACATTAGAGGGGTTCATTATCCGAGGCTTGTTTGGAGGTTTCATTGGAGGGTATTTTAACGTGGTGGGTTCCAAGCCCGACGCACAACCATTCATTCAAGGCCATGGAGAAGCCCGCCGCACACATTAGTTAACTCACTGACGGTTGTCAGATCGCTATCCAGGGGACGCCACGAGGAGGCTGTGTGTCGACTTGAAACGTAGAAGCGCAAGGATCGACCATGGACGCACCTGCGATTGTCACGAACTTTACCTTGTGTCCTACGCCCCAGGCCCCCTATCTATAGTCTATTACGATACGATATTTTTTTTCACCTGATGCGCCTACTTTTTTGGGTACTATCCATACCGGTGAGTTGTATGGAGATCTAGATTGTCTGATAATGCCATCACGTACGTATTCATTGACTTGTTTTTCGACGTGTTCTTTAAGGCAAACTGGATAGGGATAACATTTCGTGTAGACGGGACTGTCTGAAGTTGTGCGGATTTCGGCTTTTATAGCAGTGGTAAAAGTTAACTTAACTCGGGGTCACTAAACAGCGATTTATACTGTGTGGTTATTTCTATGAGATTTTCATTTGGAAGTTTGGTCAAATGATCCGATCTAATATTTATTGAATTAACATCTTGAGAGATTTGCTGTTTCAGATTTATTCTTAGACTATTCTTTAGCACCATATAATTTTCTTTAGTGTAAATTATAGCATCTAATTCTTTGAGAGAGTCATTCCCTATGATTGCGTGAAAAGATTTCAAGGCAGGCATGACAAAGAATTTTAAAACAGTGTTTGCCATTCCGAATACGTTTGCGAAAATATGGTGAGTGATTTCTATGGGTCCTCCAAAGGAGTTTGCGTGAAAGGGTTTTTCATTTTTTATTAACTTTTTTGCATAATTTTTATTAGAATCGGTGTCTATTAGTATTTTTATGATCTCTTCATTGTTTGCTTTGCATTTGATGTAAGGCAATGAAGAGATATTCATCCTAAAAAATGGATGTCTATGAAATCTACGTTTTCGGAAGGTTCCTGATGAAATGAGGGGATTTCATAATTTATTTTGTGATTGCTAATATAGTCGGCGTATTCCGTTTCGGTCTGATGGTATTCGGGATCAGCTTCGTCAAATAAATATTCACATTGTTGAATTTCTATATTAAAGTTTCTTTGCCGTTTTTCTCCGTTTTGTGCCGTCGCGTTATAAGGTCCAGAACCAACCATTTTGTGGAAATGGTTGGTTCTGAAAGTGTCTTGGTGGTAAAGGTGGATTTTGGTTGGGGTATTGTGAAAAATGTCTTTGCGGTGTTTGTGGCCAATTAACCAATGGGGGTAGAATGGTTGTTGGGGGTTTGTTTGTTGCCTATCTCTGCGCATCGGATTGTAAGAATTTGATTGGGCTGCCTGTGTAAATTTTTTTGAGTTATTGTAGTTATTATTTGTAAGGTGTGATCTGTAATTTTGGTTTTCAAGTTTGAGGCAGAGCGGTAATGCTTGCAGCAAATCTGAAGTTTTTTTTTCATACCGAGGAGTCTTGGAAGATTTCCTTTCAATCCTCTGACGAAGGTGTCAAGAGCCTTGTTACGGTATGTTTTAACTAACAGGTTGCGTGACTCTGGGCCAGCATTGACAATTTGTTTAAAATGAGAGAAAAATGAGAATAAACTTTCTGGTAGAAATCTTGGATTGTAAGATTTCCTTGTGTTAAAGCGGTCACTTGGTACTCCAGTGTACCTAAATCGCGCTTATCACCGTAATGATTGGTTAGACAGCGAGAGATGGCGATCCAGTTTAACGATGTGTCGTAGGACTCTAGGACTACGTGCGCATTTCCTACTATCTTGTTGCGTATTACGGTGAGTATGCCGTAATATTTCGCTGATCCTTGTAACTGTTCGTAAATTTTTATAATTCGGTCAAAACTCTTTCTCCAGAAAATTCCCGTAAGCTTCGAACGATGTCTGGTATTTTTTCTAATTTACTTAAGCTACCTGAACTAACCGTTTGATCTGTTTCGATTGCACTGTCTTGTACCTGTGCTAATTTCGCTTGTACCAATCTATATACTAATTAAGTGATATGTTCGTCCATATCTCTATTTGGTTGTGTTTGTGTGGTCGGTTGGGTGGAGGTTGTCAGTAGTGTTATGGTAGGTGGTCTGATCAGATTGTCCAGGTTTGATATGCTTGAATTTTAATTATGTTTTTTTTTTGTAAATAAATTTGTTTTTATTTATTCTTAACTTCAATCTTATCTGAACTTTTCCTTTAAACAAAATTCAATTTTGTTCGATTTCTCAATTTTAGTTTAATTAATTCTTCACTCGTGTTTGTATTTTGACTTAAACTTTCGATTTTCCAATTTTGGTTTGATTAATTTTGCACTCTTACTTGTATTTAAAAAACAAAATTTTTTTTTCCAATCTTAATCCGATTAATTTTTCATTCTTGCTTATATTTTAGATAAAATTACTTTTTATATCTAGGGCTTACGGTTACACACAGACTGGGCACGTTATACTTTTTGTTAACCCACTACTACTGGCCTGCTTCCGATCTTCTTCGCGTTCTCCTGCGGACGGGCACTACAGGATGAAGAATTTGAGGCAGCGTGCTGTTTCAGGACGACTTCTGCTTTAACAATTCTTCAGGTTCTTCTAGTGCAGTTGCAGTTGGTTGACACTTTCACTACACTACGAGTTGTTGCGGCGTGCTCCTTTAGGACGACTTATGCTTGGTTCTTCTATAGTTTGGTGCTGCTGCTGTCTATTCAGTTTTGTAGAATTTGTTGCGGCGTGCTACTTTAGGACGACTTATGCTTTTATTGTTCTACTTTTTCACACTTCCACTATAGCCCCACGTTGGGCGCCAGTTGAATAATTGCTTATTGATTATTCTAAAACAATAATTTTTTAGAGCTTAAGCTCTTTATTGATTGAAGTTCAAACTAAGACAAATCATATAAAGTTAAGCTTAAAAAATTGTAGGCGACGAAAATGTTCAGCAGTTCTGCTTTCATTGGCATAAGTGCAACGTGTTGCCGATTATGCTGTGTCCACTTTCGCGAGCCAGACGCTCGATCAGCTCATTTGGTGGGAGCAGATGTACCTGAATTTATTTTAGCTGGAAAGTCGAGCCGGTCGTTGGCTTGTCGACTTCAGCGTACAGGTTGTTAACTTGTACAATGTCAGCTTATGTACAAAAAAAAATCACAAAGCAAGCAGCGAGTAAATACTGGGACAATGTATTCGATACCCACCTGATACCTGCATAAAATCATCGAGTACAAAAAGAACTCGGTACTGGAAAAAATCAATCCTCATTCTAACACAATTTACCATGCTAGACAAACTTCTAACATCATTTATTATGTTAGAATAATCTCTAACACAATTTTTTAATAAATAATACCTTAGAATTAGCTTCATGAATCATGATATAATGAGGAAAATCATTTTTGAGAGACAATTGTGGTCTTGTTTTTTTTGTTCTCTGTGGAAATTTCAATTTTTAAATTTTTATTTGTTTCGTCCAGATTTTTGTGTTTGTTTCTTACTTACTTACTTAGCTGGCGCTACAACCGATGATCGGTCTTGGCCACAAAGCTCCGCCAGTCACTTCTGCTATGCGCGCGCTGGCGCCAGTTGATAAGGCCAAGTGCAGTCAGGTTGCCTTGCACCTGGTCTTTCCAACGGAGATCAGGACGTCCCCTTCTGCGTGTTCCTCCACCGTGGTTTGAATAAAACACCCTTCTAGCCGGAGCGCTTTCTTCCATTCGCTCAACATGACCCAGCCAGCGAAGCCGCTGGAGTTTTATACGCTTGACTATGTCAGTGTCGGCGTACAGCTCATACAGCTCATCGTTCCATCTTATTCGATACACGTCGTCCACGCAGACTGAACCGTAGATCTTACGGAGTATCTTCCTCTCGAACGCTCCTAACAGCCTCTCATCATTGATGGTCAATGTCCACGTCTCTGCGCCATACATTAGGACGGGAAGGATGAGGGACTTATAGAGCGTTATTTTCGTCGGTCGAGAGAGGGCTCTACTTCTCAATTGCCTACTGAGCCCGTAGTAACACCTGTTGGCAAGAGTTAGTCTCCGCTTGATCTCAAGGCTGACATTATTGTTGGTGTTTATGCTGGATCCTAGATAAACGAAATCCTTGACGACTTCAAAAGTGTAGTTGTCAACAGTGACATTTTGTCCAAGACGCCGTGACTCTTTGTTTGTTGACACAAGGTATTTCGTTTTGTCCTCGTTCACCACTAGACCCTTTCAACGAGACTCCCTTTCCAGGTTGGAGAATGCTGCACTGACTTACTTTACTTTACTTTTAATGGCACAACAGCCCATGGAGGGCCTAGGCCGAGTCGATGTTTGCACCACGTATTGTGCGTACGTCTAGTACATTGGAAGCGTGCCTTCCGTCGATCACAACGTGATCAATTTGGTTTCGTGTGTTTTGATCAGGGGACAGCCAAGTGGCCTTATGGATATCTTTATGTTGGAATCTGGTGCTACTAACTGTCATGTTTCGTGCCGCGGCGAAGTCGATCAGTCTCATACCGTTATCGGTGGCTTCGTCGTGGAGACTGAATTTTCCGATCGTCGGACCAAAGAGACTCTCCTTGCCCACCTTGGCATTAAAGTCGCCTAACACGATTATAACATCGTGGCGGGGGCAATGCTCATAAGCTTTGTCGAGGAGCTCGTAGAAGTCATCTTTGGTCGTTTCATCCTTCTCATCCGTCGGGGCATGGACACAAATTAGGCTGATGTTGAAGAATTTTGCCTTGATGCAGATAGTGGCTAGGCGCTCGTTCACGGCCGTGAACCTCGAGACTAGATGACGCAGTCTCCTCCCAACCACAAATCCAACACCAAATTCGTGTCTCGACGCATGACAGCTGTAGTAGATATCACAGGATGCTCTTTTGGAGCAACCCTGTCCCGTCCATCGCATTTCCTGTATAGCGGTGATGACAGCTCAATATTTTTGGAGGACATCCACCAGCTGGCACCTTCCCTGTAGAGGGTTCGGACATTCCAGGTGCATATCCGTAAATCGTTGTCCTTTGGGCGTTTGCGGGAGTCGTCAACATTAGAGGGGTTCATTATCCGAGGCTTATTTGGAGGATTCATTGGTGAGTATTTTAACGTGGTGGGTTCCAAGCCCGACGCACAACCATTCATTCAAGACCATGGAGAAGCCCGCCGCACACATTAGTTAACTCACTGACAGTTCAGGTCGCTATCCAGGGGACGCCACGAGGAGGCTGTGTGTCGACTTGAAACGTAGAAGCGCAAGGATCGACCATGGACGCACCTGCGACTGTCACGAACTTTACCTTGTGTCCTACGCCCCAGGTTTGTTTCAGTTTGGTGATTTTTCGGACTTTGAGCCACTGGGTAATATTGTTTAATTTTATCAAATTATTAATTTTTAATTAAATAATTTAGCTGTTAATTTTTCATTTCATTTAACGCGCTAACTTACATACATACATACATACAATATTTTGGCTGAATCTTTGTCAGTGAGAGCTTGTACACATTCAACATTATACATAGATATTTATTCATATTTCAATATTTTTTCATCTTCTTATAAATATATATTTGCAAACTGTACGGTTTACATGTGCAGTGGTTCCCAAACGTTTTAAATATATGTTTATTGCTTAGTCTTTTTATACTAATTTAACTTTAATAATAAAATATTGAGTTGCGATTATCCAAATTGCACAATAAAGAATGAATCCGAGCGTCAGTTGTCTTGCTGGCTTTGTGGTGGCCTCGCTCATATTAAGTGTGCTAGTCTTTCTATCGAAGCAAAAAACACAGTCTACAGAGCCACCCTGCAGTCAGTTGCAACGCGAGCTGCTAAGGAGCGATACAGAAAGCTTAGAAGGGAGGAGAAACGTCTTTTCAGGCGCAAGAAAAGAGATGAAGAAAGACGCGAGTTCAATGATATCGAAATGTTGCGGGACAGGAACGAGGTCCGAAAATTCTTTGAAAGAATAAGACGCCTGACTCTGGGTTTGAAGACCGGGGCCTCTTCCTGCAAGGATGAAGACGGAAATCTGGTGACAGATATCCAGCGCATAATGAGATTATGGAGGGAGCACTTTTCGCAGCTGCTTAATGGCGAAGACGGCAATAGTCCCGCCACTGCGGAACCCACTCCGGAAACCCCAATCACTGACGGCGTTGAAGTAACGCCGCCTGACTATGAGGAGGTCTTAACAGCCATTACTTGGCTGAAAAACAATAAGGCTGCAGGTGCAGATGGCCTGCCTGCTGAGTTGTTTAAGACCGGAGGCGAAGAGCTCAAAAAACGCATGCATGAGCTTCTATGCAGAATATGGTCAGATGAAAGCATGCCAAGTGATTGGAATCTCAGCGTACTCTGCCCAATCCATAAGAAAGGTGATTCCACAATCTGCGCCAACTACCGTGGGATAAGCCTTCTTAATATTGCATATAAGGTTTTATCGAGCGTACTGTGCGAAAGACTGAAGCCCATCGTCAACAAACTGATTGGACCTTATCAGTGTGGCTTCAGGCCTGATAAATCCAGCATCGACTAATATTCACACTACGCCAAATCCTGGAAAAGACCCGAGAAAAACAGATCGACACCCATCATCTATTTGTCGATTATAAAGCCGCCTTCGACAGCACGATTAGGGATCACTTGTACGCCGCAATGTCTGATTTTGGTATCCTGGTATCCCTGCAAAGCTCATTCGTCTTTGCAAAATGACACTGACCAACACCACCAGCGCAGTGAAAATTGGGACAGACCTCTCCGCACCATTTGATACCAAAAGAGGTTTCAGACAAGGTGACTCCCTATCGTGCGACTTCTTTAACCTTATGCTGGAGAAAATAATTCGAGCTGCGAACATCGACATCTCTGGCACTATCTTCTACAAGAGTGTCATGCTGCTACTGCTAGCATACGCTGATGATATTGACATCATTGGCAAAAACGCTCGAGCAGTCAGTGCAGCATTCTCCAACCTGGAAAGGGAGTCTCGTCGTGTGGGTCTAGTGGTGAACGAGGACAAAACGAAATACCTTGTGTCAACAAACAAAGAGTCACGGCGTCTTGGACAAAATGTCACTGTTGACAACTACACTTTTGAAGTCGTCAAGGATTTCGTTTATCTAGGATCCAGCATAAACACCAACAATAATGTCAGCCTTGAGATCAAGCGGAGACTAACTCTTGCCAACAGGTGTTACTACGGGCTCAGTAGGCAATTGAGAAGTAGAGCCCTCTCTCGACCGACGAAAATAACGCTCTATAAGTCCCTCATCCTTCCCGTCCTAATGTATGGCGCAGAGACGTGGACATTGACCATCAATGATGAGAGGCTGTTAGAAGCGTTCGAGAGGAAGATACTCCGTAAGATCTACGGTCCAGTATGCGTGGACGACGTGTATCGAATAAGATGGAACGATGAGCTGTATGAGCTGTACGCCGACACTGACATAGTCAAGCGTATAAAAATCCAGCGGCTGGGTCATGTTGAGCGAATGGAAGAAAGCGCTCCGACTAGAAGGGTGTTTTATTCGAACCACGGTGGAGGAACACGCAGAAGGGGACGTCCTAATCTCCGTTGGAAAGACCAGGTGCAGGGCAACCTGACTGCACTTGGCCTTATCAACTGGCGCCAGCGCGCGCATAGCAGAAGTGACTGGCGGAGCTTTGTGGCCAAGACCGATCATCGGTTGTAGCGCCAGCTAAGTAAGTAAGTATAGTAAATCGAATTGATTAAGTATGGTGGAAAAACAATCATACCAGAAAGAGTGTGAAATTATTGATTTAATTAAAAAAATGGAATTTAGACTTTATTATTTAATTTAAAAAATAATAAAGTCTAAAACAAATGATAAAATTAACAGAGGTATTCAACTTTCTGAAGGAAACCGTGAACAAGTTTCATCAGAGACGAAATCATTTGCTGAAGTTTCATCAGAGATGTAAAAACAAACAGAACTTGAAGATAAAACAAATGTAATTAAAAAATAGTTCCAATTAAAAATTTTGATTGAGATATACAAAATATTCAAAAAAAAATTCCATATTAAATGAAAAAAGTTGTAATGATGAATTCGGTAAAATAAAAATCAATTTAATCGCTTCGTGATTTTTTCACGTCGTGAAAATAACTATTTACTAATATTATAACTATTACTATAAATATTATCCAACCTGCATTCACTTATCTTAATCTTAATAATAATTAATATATAAGGGAGGGTGGATAGCGGTTCGTTTTAGCTATCATAAATTTATCTTCTCTGAGAATGTAGTGCCCCAAGTTAGTTTGATTATCATTATATGTATACATAAATAAAACTTAAGGTGATAATTCTATTTTATCTTCTTTAGTTGTATACAATCTCTGATTAAATGATCTAATATTATGAATTTTTTCAATTTTATATTCTAAATCAACCCAACAATTTTTGTTATCTTCTATGGTTAATTTCTTAAAATTATTTTTCTTTATTCCTTTACATACTTTTTCTCATCAACATGTGTATACATTTTACTTCTACGAGGGTAGATCAATAAGTACCCGTGTTAGGAATGAAGAGGCAAGTTTTTCACAAATTTTTTCTATATCTTTCAACGTAATCTCCTTTTAATACACTTTTCCCAACGTTTCTGCCATTTCTTTAACCTCTCCAAAAAACACGATTTGTCAAACTCTTCAAAATACGCTTCTGTCTCGTTTGAGCTGAATTTTTTACCCCCGAGCCACGTTTTCATATTGGGGAACAGAAAGAAGTCGCAGGAAGCCAAGTCGGACGAGTACGGTGGGTGCGGCAGCAATTCGTAGTTCAATTCAAGCAATTTGGCCGCGACAATTCCGTAGCCGCTGGTTGTCCACCGAAAGCAATCGCGGCACCCATCGGGCCGACACCTTTCTCATGCTTAACCTATCATGTAAAATATTAATTACCATTCCGTACGACACTCCTACGGTCTCTGCTACTTCGCGCACTTTCTTTCGGCGATCAGCGAGAATCATGTCGTGGACCTTTTCAACGATTTCCTTGGTAACCACGTCTGCCGGGCATCCTCATCAAAACCCGATGTACGACCACGTTTAAATTCGTTGAACTAATATCTTACGGTTGTCATAGATAGTGAAGGGTCCCCATAGACAGCATCCAACTTCGCTTTTATTTCTTCGCATGTTTTTCCATCCAAAAATAAAAAGCAGATTACGGATCGATATTGTTTTTTTTCCATTTTATCGCGAAACACCAAACACGTGTGATACTAATGGCTGCCAAATAAAAAGTAACCTATGCATCAGTTTGAAATTTAGTGTGGTGTCGTCTGACGAATAACAGTACACGACGGTAATGGCAACTTCGCTCAGAAACGCCACCTGACTTCATACACGGGTACTTATTGATCTAGCCTCGTAAGCTCGTAGCTCACAAAATTCTCTTATTATCTTAAATTTGCCAGGTAGTTTCTTATTAGCATTACTTTTTAATCCTTCAATAGGAAAATTATCAATATATTCACTAATATTTCATCAGTGTTATAATTTTTCATATTGATTCTATCAATCGTACCGAAGTGTACACATCTTCATAAATATCAAAATTTCACCAATATTTGAACCTTAAAAATAAAGAATAAAACAATCAGTATCAGTACCTAATAATTTCAATCTATCTCCATATTTTTTCTTCAATTGTACAAACATCTTGAACACTAATAATTTTGATAAGTCTAAATATTTTAAGTATTGGTTTATTTAATTTAATCTAAGAACTTTTACCAAATACTACAAATGTATTCTCCACAATAATTTTGCTAAATTAGTTTCTTCATATTTTTTTCGGTTTTAACTACTGTAACATTTAATCTATTGCTTGCGTTTTCCATTTTTTACCAAATACATGTGATGGACGCCATAAAATTGTTCAAGCTGAAGATTTTTATATACATACCTGTACATACCTATGTTCAGATTTATTTATATCGTGTCACAAGGAAAAAAAAAAAATTGTTAGTAGTAATGTATGCTGGGTGAAAGTGTTAATTCGAATTACTCCGAAGAACTGTAAATTCTTATATACTCAATAGTATGTATAAAAAATTAATTTGAGATAGCGGAACCTAAGAAGAATCGTGAGAATCAAAAATTTTTCTTTTCTTTGTTGTGAACATCAAACCGAATGGTACATATACACCATAATAGCTCAGTGCATTTTTCTGAAGAGTCAAACCACGTGGTTAATTAAATTCATTAATTGTGTTCAGGATTAAACATCAGAAATAGAAGATAGTATTCTGCGGATCTGGAAATTAAATTTTGTGGATCTGGGCCATTGGTGGACAAGATCCGCACAAGCAAGTACAGCGGAGCACCACTGCAAGTGAACCCCACTCTACGGAAAGCATGCGTGCAGTGCGTGTATCTTCGCTTGCACCAACTTACAGCCTACATTTTCTCACATTTGGGTTTTAGTCCACAAAAGCAGTAACCACACATACACCTTTACCTGGACCTATTCCCCGCATTATCATTACGTGAAATTTACTTAACTAGTGTCACTAAAGGGTCTTCCAACACGGTTGCCTGAGTCTCAAGGTTCATGACGTGATTGCATACCAATAATAGTCTCACATTTATAAGTTTAAAGTTTAAGAATTCCTAAATAAGTTAAAGAAAAAAAAAAGACAAAAGAATTAAATGTAAATAATTTCTAGTATTTTCCATTATAATTTGCATTAAATCAAAATGTCTAAAAGAATAAGTAATTAATCAGAAAGATTAACCTAGGTTAATTGGATTTTCACCCTGTGCCACTATAAATTTAATTGAACCCTAATATTAAGAGTACTTATCTACATACACATATTTTGAAACAACATTCGTAACCAGTCCTGTTAGCGCTAACATCGATGGATACACAAATATGTAAGTGGAAGTAAAACTATTTTCTTTTCTATTGATTATATCGTAATTTTAATATTTAGTTGGTTAAATTCCGTTTAATTTTATATATACTTATATATTGTTTTTCAAGGTTTAATTACTTATTCTTAAAATTCATGCAATGTAATAAGTAATTTAAAAATTAATGATAAACCTTAAATAATTTTCAGAATATTTATCGAATACCCCTAATTGCTAGTACATTTCTGGGAGGAGTGTAAGGGATCGTAACCTTAAATCTCTTTTCAAAAATGTTAGAGATAGTACTAAGTACTGTAAATAAGAAAAAACTACAACAACACATGGATAATGAATAAAGTTAAGCAAATGTAGCGAATTTATTGAAGCGAAGCATTAACCGCTGTGCTTCTGCATTGATCGCGTTCTAGTAGTAAGTCGATTTGCTACACTAATATCATCTACATATGTTGACCACTTTCATCTTTTATTTAACCCTTCTTTTTTCTGGCAAAATTGTACGTGCATGAAAATCTTGTATATAGATAGCTCTTATGTGCAACAGATCGACAGTTGACTGCAAGTACCCACCCCTCCGGCGAGCACAGTACCAGGTTAAAGCAAGCATGCACACTAGCTAATTCAACCGACATAAGGCAAGGTCTATTACATACATTATTATTCATTAATTTAAAGAAATCTTTTTCAAAATCATTTTTAGCTTCTTTCCTTAATAAAGTATTTTTATCAATGCCATGTGTACATGTATGAAACCGATAATTTTTTTATGAAAATACACGTTTATTTAAGAAAAATGGTTATACATTTAATCTTCATAGTAATGGCCATTGCTAGCTACCCATTTTTCCCATCTCTCTGACAATTTATGAATACCTCGTTAGTTTTGTTCGTTTTTTGAGTCAAACCAGTAAACGAGCCATTTTTCCACATTTTCGTACGAATTGAACTGCTGCTCAGCTAGTGATTGATGAATATAATCTACCAATTCCCGAGTCTGTTTTGTTTGATGTGATGGTGCATTGTCATCTAGGAAAATCACTTTGTATTGCCTAGCTTGATATTCTGGACGTTTTTGGCGCAAAGCATGGTTCAAATCGGCCAATTGTTGTTGGTAGCGTTGACCAGTAATTGTTTTACCTGGTTTCAGAAGGTCAAACCAGATAAAACCTCGCTGATCCCAGAAAACACAGAGCATTGTCTTCTTTCCGAAGCGATTTGGCTTTGCTGTCGATTACGTTTGGGATTCTCGAAATAGAGCCATTTTTCATCGCCAGTATCAATTCGATGGAGATATGACTTTCTTTTGTACCTGGCGAGCAACATTTCATAGGTGGTTTTTCGATTTTGTTGCTGTCTTTCAGTCAATCCATCTTCCCACCTTCAAAATCAAACGCATGGTTTTTAAACGTTAAGAAATGCATTGTTGGGTCACATTTAATTGTTGTGCAAGTTGTTCTTGCGTTTGACCATCGAGTAAAGCTTTTAATGCGGCATCTTCAAACTTTTTCGGTGGTCTTCCACGTTCTTCGTTTCTCACATCAAAATCGACACTTTTAAACTTAATGCACCACTCGTTGCACTGTGTTTTGCCTAGAGCATGCTTCCACACGCATTCGATGAGATTCCAAAGCAGATTTCTTCAATTGGAAACAGAAAATCAATGATGTCCGCATATCGTAGTTTCGAGGCACAAAATGCGACATTTTTAAAGCGAAAAAAAAATTTTGTTGTTTAACTGAATATTGTTGATAGATTTAGTGCGAATTTGGTTTGAAAGAGCGTATAGTTTTACCTAGCGGCACAGAGATGCTGTTTCCGGTTTCATACTTGTACACCTGGTATGTATAATCTTTTAACCATGCTTCTTGTGTACATTTAATGCCTCTGTGAACTTTAGTTAAGATTACTCTTTGCTTTAAATATTCTTTTAATAATATAATATCAATTATATAATTGTTCTTTGGTAGTAAAGTACACATTAGTTTCATATTTTTATCATTTGGTTTACTACCAAAACCTTTTTCAATTAATTCTTTTTGAAGAGGAGATAATTCTTCATATTGTGGACTATAATGGTGTGGTGCTCATCATCATAATTTAAAATATTATTAATATTATTAAATAAAAATATTTAAATATTTAATTTCATTTTCACTTATCCATTTATGATCAACACTTAATTTTTGACCCATATAAATTATTAGCATCTAAATATAAGATATAACTAGTTAATTTTTTTTAATCATATATTCCTCTTCTTTCATCTTCTTCTTTACTTAATTTATAAACTTGTTCTACTACATCATTATAATCGCAAAGCGATTGGTCTCCATCATTGGACACATAAAAATAAAAATTATTAGCTTTAGCATAATTATGAGATATTTGAGGCATTCCATCTCTAATTCCATTTTCATTAAATCCGAATGCTGTCGAATTACTTAAATGTGGAGCACTAACATAATATATAGGATCTAATTTATAATTTTAATACAACATCTCTCTAAAATTATCATAAATATCTAATTTTAAATACCGATTGTGATAATCTTTAAATGTTTTACAACCAAAATCTTGTTTGCAAATTTACAATCTTTCTTACTAATATTACCATTTAATTTTGTGTGAAAATCTTCATATTGATAATTCTATTAAATTTAATTTTTCATCATCATCAATAAATTCATATAAATCCTTTCTTTTCTAAATAAATAACATACTCGTAAATCTTCTTTATCGAGTGCTTTAAAAATATTATTAATATTTTTAAGATGATTAATATTTATAAAGTTTCTATTTCTACTATTACGTAATGAACGTTTACCACTAGCTAAGATTTTATCATTAATAACTCTATGTGATGAATTATCTAAAGTTCTTATTATATTTTTTTTTTACATTTAACACAATAAATACTATTAACACCTAATATATTTTTATTAGCTTCATCTAGTAAAAAATAAAATCTTGATTCTATTGTTTATTTTACCTTATTTAATTCCAAGTTCCTTGATTTACATTTATACCATTCTTTTCTTGTTGCTCTATTATATTCATATTTACAATCATTATTTTTACATTTTAAATATTTAATTTAACCTACTATTACCTTTTTCTAGTTTTCTAAAATTTTCTGTGCTTTTAGCTAGAAAACTAGTTTCTTTTTGTCGAGTGTCCCTCAGGAAAACTTAAAGTTGCGAGTCTGCCACTGGCTCGTTTAGTCTATCTTCACACTGTAAAAGACTTTTAAATATTAATGTTATAGTTTTATTACCTATCGTTAACAGTTCCAAAGTTTAAGTGATTCTTATCCTAAACTTAACTTAACTCTTAAGCTTAATTCTATATAAAGGAAACTGCTATGTCAGCAGTTCCCCCGGCAGCAGCGATAGCTACGCTGACGTGCCTTTCAAATATTTTCACGACGTAGAAAAACGAAAATAGCCACCGTGAATAGTGCAGCCAAACTTGTTCACGAGTATGGCTGACCAAATTTTGATATGTCAAAAAAGTGGATAAATCGTGTGTCTGTTTTAACAAATATTAGAGAGCTATATAATTTTAAAAATAATACCTATATAAAATAATTTGTTTTTACTTAAGTGTTTTTTGCATTTAGAAAATAAATATCAAGGCACAAGTTTTCAGGACACAACCAAACCTATCTCACATGAAAGTACATATTTATCCTAAGTTGCAAAACTCCAATTGGGTTTTGTTCTACCTCATCATCTTCTTCTTTGAATGGCACAACAGCACATGGAGGGCTTAGGCCGAGCTTTTACCATCCACCCATAATTAAATTTTTTGTTTGAAAGTAGAAAAATTTTTCTAAACAGCACCACCTCTTGGCAATCAATGGCAAACTTACAAAAGTAAAAACTGCCTATGAAAAACTTTTCAATTCGCCGCTCGGATTCGGCATAAAACTGTAGGTCCCTTCCATTCATGTACAAATACAACATACACAACATGATAACAATAAAACTTTCAACGCCATAAATAAGAAAGAAGAATTAAATTGTTTGAGAAGCCTTTTCTAACATTTTAACCCAATAACTCCTACATATATGAGTCTTGCTTGTCCTTTTTTTTAAATAATTACATAAAAGTCCTCTTTAAAAAGGTATTCAAGAGTTAAAACCTTTCACAAAAGCATACTTCGAAAATTTTGCTAAGGGTCACCAAAGACATGAAGTACATATAGATTAAAGATAATTCGTAAAAATGTAAAATCATGTGTTTTATAAAAGGGAGGGCAAAAGGTAAAGTCTGTGATAGTCTCACAATCGGGTGATTCCACATTCGATCCTTGCACTCATCCGTCTCAAGTTAACATACATCCTTTTCGTGGATGTATCTATTGGATATCGCTCTGACACCCATCAGTGAGCTAACTAATACATGCGCCGGGTTTCTCCTTCAATGAACGGTTCATGCATTGGATTTGGAACCCACCACATCAAAAACATCTCCAGCTAATACTCAAAGAAAGCCTCAGATAAGAAAACCCCCTAATGTTGAAGACGCCTGCTAACGTTAAAAGGGCGGATGCAATTATTCGCATAGTTGCCTTAAGGTACTTCAACAATCTAAATGTGAAGTCTTTGTGTTTTAGAATAAATATTTTATTTGGTAGGTAGTTTTCAAAGATTAAATGAAAGTTTTCAAGCAAATCGTTTTTAACTTTCACAATAAGGACTTCATGCCATAAAAAAGCAGCGGAAAGCGAATTTTATTTCAGTTTAGTTTGCAGCCGAACTAATGCTGTGATTAATTTCTCATAGGCTTATATTAAGATCTGTAAAAGTCTATCTCTGTAGGAACTTGGGCTGGTTTAATGGAGAATGATGGAATTTGAAAAATGGTGGTGGAATTATTGGGAAAAATACAGAATTCCGATGATTTACCAAATGTGGTTTAAACTCCCAACCGAGGCAGACATGTTTTCATTAGCTCGCTAATCGAATATATTTATAAATCGGAAATTTTAAGAAACATTAGTAGTCGTGTCATCGTTTATACATCCCTTTAACTTCTGCGTCCATTTATTGTGGGCAATTCCTGCGGTAAATCTTCTACCAGAGGTGCAAATAAATTCATCATTTTGCCATGTTGTGGTTTCTGCAAACGATCCTTCCATCGCGCATGCTGTGAAGGTCAGCTTACCGAATATGACATGAAATTGCTAAAGAGAAATCGTCATTGCTTTGATTGCTTAACGATTTCGGATACGTTAATAAAAAATCATAATACCTACATTGAATCTCAAAAGTCAGGCTTTGAAGGTATGTGTACACTTTTAGAAAGCATTTGAATATTGAATTGGCATTTTACACAGCTTTGTGGAAAAATAATAAAACATTCAAACGAACAAAAGGAATGTATAGAGATAGTACAACAAATTTCTGCCGAGATATCCAAATTGAAAAATGTTTTCTCTGCACCTGCTTCTTCGAATATGCTCTGTGAGAATGCAGCTAACCGTAATCGATCATGGGCCAAAATGATAGCTTCTGCTTTGCCATGTACTTCTGTTTCTCCTGAAAATGCTAATCTTCTCTTATAAATAATGCAACAAATAATAATGCAGTTGAGGTAATTGATAAAATCTCATCTAGTGCTCCTATTGATAGTATAGAATTCAATGCACATCCTGACCCTCGTAATAACTGGGCTAATGTAAGTAAACGCAAATCCAAAAAACGATCCACGAACTTTAATGTGAATAGTACCGCTTCGTCTTCAGACAATGTACATACTGTCAACAATAAAAATAATCAATTGGTAAATAGTAGACAGAAGAATGTTAATGTTAGATCTATTGTAATAGGTCGGAGTGAGAACTCAGATCTCGATGTGGTCGATAAGAAAAGTTGGTTGCACTTATCATCATTTAACTTACTTACTTACTTACCTGGCACTATAACCGATGATCAGTCTTGGCCGCTTCTATAAAGCTTCGCCAGTCGCTTCTGCTATGCGCGCACTGGCGATAGTTCATAAGGCCAAGTGCAGTCAGGTCGCCCTGCACCTCGTCTTTCCAACGGAGACTAGGACGTCCTCTTCTGCGAGTTCCTCCACCGTGGTTCGAATAAAACACCCTTCTAGCCGGAGAGCTTTGTCCCGTTCGCTCAATATGACCAAGCCAGCGAAACCGCTGGATTTTAATACGCTTGACTATGTCAGTGCCGGCGTACAGCTCATACAGCTTATCGTTCCATTTTATTCGATACGCGTCGTCCACGCATACTGGACCGTAGATCTTACGGAGTATCTTCCTCTCGAACGCTCCTAACAGCCTCTCTCTCATTATTTTCTCCAGCATAAGGTTAAAGTAGTCGCACGATAGGGAGTCCTAGTCTGAAACCTCTTTTGGTATCAAATGGCGCGGAGAGGTCTGTCCCAATTTTCACTGCGCTGGTGGTGTTGGTCAGTGTCATTTTGCATAGACAAATGAGCTTTGCATTGATACCAGGATCAGGAATTGCGGGGTACAAGTGATCCGTAATCGTGCTGTCGAAGGCGGCTTTATAATCCACCAATAGATGGTGGGTGTCGATCTGTTTTTCTCGGGTCTTTTCCAGGATTCGGCGAAGTTTGAATATCTGGTCGATGGTGGATTTACCAGGCCTGAAGCTAAGGTGCAATCAGTTTGTTCACGACATTGGTCGCTGTAACGTAGCGGTAGTGCGTTGGACTGTTACGCAGAGTGTTCGTGGTTCGAATCTCGGCACAGGCAAATTAAAAAAAATAAAAATAAAAGAGACAAAAAAAAAGCAACAACGGCAAACCTACAAGAGTAAAAATTGCCTATGAGAAGCTTTTCACTTCATCGTTCGGATTCGGCATAAAACTGTAGGGCCATTCATGCACAAATATAACACGCACAACATGAGTGGATGCGAAAAGCTTGACCTTTGGCAATACATGCGGTCATAGTCGACACTGATAAACTGAAGTTCATTGTGGTAAAGGCATAACACTTGCCCAATGGCTGTCTATCTCTTTAACGGTGACCTGTGTGATTGCATTCCCTCTCTCATTCTCCCTCCTTCTTTCTCCAACCTATTAATCTTCCTTACATTCAACACTATGCGCTGCATTCATAGGGGTACACCCTGTGTGTTGAATGTATCAATAAAAAAAATAAAAATAAAATATGTAATATTCATTTTTCATTTATTTAGCTAAATTCTTCTTCTTACTGACTAAATATATAAAATTATAGAAAGTGTTGTAAAAATAAATAAATAATTTTTACACATTAAAGCAGAATTTTAGAAATACACAATTTTAGAAAGCAGAATTTTGTAATACAGAATTTTTTAATTTTTTACAGAATTTTGTCACATAGAATATTGGAAAACAAAATTTTTGAAAAAAAAATTAGGCGTACTTTCGCATAGCCCTTATACTAGCGAAAAAGAGGTATGTAAACCAAACGAAATGGTAAAGGAATTGCATTTCGCGGAGCCAGAATCGGTTGTATTGACAACGGTCAACAGTCTAGATTATGTTCCATCAAAGGCTGCACAGAAGGCGAAAATTAAAAAAGTGATAAAGACGAGAGAATCCATCAAAAAAAAATATACTTCTTTGCGTTTTTTTCGAAATTTAAGAAATTCACGCAATTTTTACATCGTAAAGCAGAATTGTAGAAATACAGAATTTTGGAAAGCAGAATTTGGTAATACAGAATTTTTTCGTGTCTTACAGAATTTTGTCACATAGAATTTTGGAATACAAAATTTCGACCCGATTCCGATTCAATATAATGCTTGAAATGATTCCTAATTATAGAAAAATCTGCAACGCATTGTTTTGAGACTTTGTTAAATTCAAGCAAGACCCTTGTAATTGGCGCATTCATTAGATAGTTAGTTTTCAAAGTGGATGCATAAAATGGAACATGGCAGCGCAGATGACGTGAAGGTACATTAAATCTAATCTTTCCAAGTAAAAATGGGGAATCAATATTTCCATAAATTAGGTCATACACAACCATGAGGGAATGTATACCTCTTCTGCTCTCAAGAGATTTCAAACTAATAACTAAGCATCGAGCATTATACGAAGGAATAGGCTCAACAAAATGTAAAGATTGGAGAGCAAAATGAACAATTTTCTTTTTAATTCTTTCAATACGTGCAAAGTGTGTATTGTAGAAAGGAGGCATATTCAAGTTTCGAACGCATAATTGTTGTAAACAAGATTTTACGCATATACGAATAAAAGCAAGGAGCGAATAGGTTTTAAGTACCAGGTAGTTTACATGGTTAGATAAAGTAAGCCTTGTATAAAATAGAACACCCAAGTCTAGGAACTCCTCAACCGACTTCAACGCATTGTTAGAAATACTATAGGAAGAAAAGTACTGACTAGATGATCTTACAAATCTCTTTTGAAAAAATTTTTTTATGTTAAGAGTCAATTTATTTCGTTGACACTAATCAACTAGGCGATTAATGTCCGATTGTAACAGAGCAGTATCAGTCAAATTTTTGATTCTGCAAAAGAGTTTTAAATCATCAGCATACAATAGATAATGAGAGTATGAGAAGCAGATTCCAATGTCATTAATAAACAGAATGAATAATAGGGGTCCTAGGATGCTACCTTGCGGAACGCCAGAAGAGGCCACAAAAGACTGCGATTTAACATTTTCAATTACAACGTGGCATACCCTATTAAGTATGAAGGTAGGACTTCAGCCACTTAAGGAAAGTAGAGTGAATACCTAAGCATGGAAGTTTTGCAATTAATATATTATGAGAAATAGTGTCAAAAGCTTTCTAGAAAACTGTATAAATAGTGTCAACCTGATACCCATTTCAAAATGCCGACATACAGAATTCAGTGAAAACTTAAAGGTTAGTAACAGTTGATCTCCCTGTAATAAATCCATGTTGGTAAGGACTTATAATTTGTTTCACTGCAAAAACTAGTTTATCTTTGACAACTTTTTCCAGAAGCTTTGAAATTGTAGAGACTTTAGAGATTGGCCTATAATTAAGAATGTCACTTTTGTTCCCTGATTTTAAGATTGGAGTAATCTTCCATTTATCAACGAATTCTGCTGAGCTTAAAGAACTATTAAATATTTACAGGGGCAAACAATGAGTTGTCATACATTTCTTAAGTAGAAAAGGAGACAGCCCATCGATATCTTTCTTTAGGGAGGATTAAAAGCTGAAAATACCATTCATAAAATCATCCTCCGTTACCAACAGGGCACCGAAGTCAATTGAGGATTTTATATAATTAAGAGACTGTGGATCAAAATTGTTATTAACTTCAACAAAATTTGATTTTAAATAGTTAGCAAAAAGATTTGTAGTGTCAGAAACGTTATCAGAGGATACACCATTGTACGTCATGCAGGAGGGTATATTGGAACAGGCTCATTTAGAGCTAACAAAATTCCAAAAAGATTTGGGATTTAACTTTAAATCATGCTCAACCCGTTGTATGTATCGATTGTAAAGAAATTTATCTAGAACATTGAATTCCTTCATATAATGCTCATATTGAAATTTATATTCAGTTCTTTTATTTGATTTATAGAGCTTGTGAAATTTATTTCTTTGATTTTTAAACTTTTCCAGGTCATTTGTATACCATGGCAATTTATGAACTTTATTTAAGACAAATATCAGAAATTTTGCAAAGTTAAGTTTCAAAACAATCCGATGTAGATTTACCTGTAAACAAACGAATCCAATCAATAACTGAAATAGATTGATTCAAAGCAACATAATCACAGGCTTTAAAGTTTAGATTACAATTATTAACGGAAATATCAACTTACTTTACTTTTAATGGCACAACAGCCCATCGAGGGCCTAGGCCGAGCTCTTCGCATCCACTCCTGTTGTGCGTGTTATATTTGTACATGAATGGAAGGGACCTACAGTTTAATGCCGAATCCGAACGGCGAAGTGAAAAGCTTTTCATAGCAATTTTTACTATTGTAGGTTTGCCATTGCCTACAGGTGGTGCCGTGTAGAAAAATTATTTTTTCTACTTTGACACTCTGCGTAGCAGTCCAACGCATTACCACTACGCCACAGCGACCACAAGAAATCAATAAAATTATAAAATTCAACATATAAAATAAGAGGTACATGATGCATGTCCGAAGGGGTAATTGGAAATGAACATTTATCCAACCGAAATTTAATATTATTAATGACAAATATAAGATCTAATATTCGATTTAATTTATTTACAAAAGAGTTGATTTGAATCAGGTTTTCGGCAACCGTACGCATAGAGCGGGAAATGTGCGTCCACTGCGCGTATATATCATCAAGTTGAGGGGTGTTTTGCGAAAGGAGAAGTGCAAGTCGGTTGGCAAAGACTTTTGCTGTCTGTTGTGATTGCACCTTTTCGTCATCCAGCTTTCTCTTTGTATCTTTCCGTACGCTACAACCAAGTAGTGGTCTGAGTCGATGTTTGCACCACATATTGTGCGTAAGTCAAGTACATTGGAAGCGTGCCTTCTGTCGATCACAACATGATCAATCTGGTTTCGTGTGTTTTGATCAGGGGACAGCCAAGTGGCGTTGTGTCCACCAGTCTCATACCGTTATCGGTGGCTTCGTCGTGGAGACTGAATTTTCCGATCGTCGGACCAAAGAGACTCTCCTTGCCCACCTTGGCATTAAAGTCACCTAACACGATTTTAATATCGTGGCGGGGGCAATGCTCATAAGTTTTGTCGAGGAGCTCGTAGAAGTCATCTTTGGTCGTTTCATCCTTCTCATCCGTCGGGGTATGGACACAAATTAGGCTGATGTTGAAGAATTTTGCCTTGATGCGGATAGTGGCTAGGCGGTCGTTCACGGGCGTGAACCTCGAGACTAGATGACGCAGTGTCTTCCCAACCACAAATCCAACACCAAATTCGTGTCTCGACGCATGACAGCTGTAGTACATATCACAGGATGCTCTTCTGGAACAACCCTGTCCCGTCCATCGCATTTCCTGTATAGTGGTGATGTCAGCTCTGTATCGTTGGAGGACATCCACCAGCTGGATAGAGACACCTTCCCTGTAGAGGGTTCGGACATTCCAGCTGCATATCCGTAAATCGTTGTCCTTTGGGCGTTTGCGGGAGTCGTCAACATTAGGGGGGTTCCATTTCCGAGGCTCATTGGTGAGTATTTTAACGTGATGGGTTGCAAGCCCGACGCACAGCCATCCATTCAAGACCATGGGGAAGCCCGCCGCACACATTAGTTAACTCACTGACGGTTTTCAGATCGCTATCCAGGGGACGCCACGAGAAGGCTGTGTGTTGATTTGAAACGTAGAAGCGCAAGGATTATACATGGACGCACTTGCGACTGTCACGAACTTTACCTTGTGTCCTACGCCCCAGGCCCCCCGTGTGTTGAATATATAAATAAAAAAATAAAAAACAAGTCAGCTGTTTATTGATTTAGTAGTATGATATGTCAGTTTGTTTTGATGTGTTCCAGAGAATCGGAAATGTTGAATAGATAATAATGTTCATACAATCATATTTCACGAAAAGAATCATTTTGAGCATAGTTTGTTCTGCATATGCTAAGTTTAATAGGAATAAAATAGCGTGAGCTTCTACAGGGTGTATTAAAGTTTATTTCGTTTAGTAAATACGAAGATGATAAAATGTTATTCAAAAGTTTTACAAGAAATGTTGTATTCAGCATTTTTCTTCTGCTTATCAATGTCGATAGATTAATAAGTTTTAATCGATGTTAGTAGTAGGAATGTGAGAATGTGATAAGAGGAGTGTGGAATTGGTGGATAAATTCTATTTTTCCGACAAATATAAGATGGTAATTACAGAAATCGGTGTCAAATTTTGTATGGATTGTTTGAATAGCAACCAGGAGCACAGAAATAGCAAACAAGCATAAATGGAAAACATTTCTTAATTTTTCATTTTTTCTGATAGAAATAACATATTTATTTGATTTTCTTATAGAATTTACATAATCTATTTTTAAATTAAGTGTGCACAAGCTGTGATTGGAAATTGTTTATGTTTTTTATCATCTCTTGCTATCGCATATATTTGGAGTATGTTATTTATGATACATGATGCAGGTTATTTGATTTTCTTATAGAATTATACTATACATACGTATATGTATATTGGTCGCTGTGGCGTAGTGGTAGTGCGTTGGACTGCTACGCAGAGTGTCCGTGGTTCGAATCTCGGCACAGGCAAAATCAAAAAAAAAAAAAAAAAAAAGTAGAAAAAATAATTTTTCTACACGGCACCACCTCTTGTCAGGCAATGGCAAACCTACAAGAGTAAAAATTGCTATGAAAAGCTTTTCCTTCGCCGTTCGGATTCGGCTTTAAACTGTAGGTCCCTTCCATTCATGTACAAATATAACACGCACAACATGAGTGGATGCGAAAAGCTCGGCCTAGGCCCTCCATGGGCTGTTGTGCCATCAAAAGTAAAAGTAAAGTAATTAATACGTATATGTCCTAAGTCCAAAGCAGAACAGAAATAACGAACAAGCATAAATGGAAAACATTTTTTAATTTCTTATAGAAAGGAAATTGTTTGTGTTTTTCAGATAAAGAGTTTTTAAATATGATAAAGTGTACATTAACATGATGCAGAGGTTGCTGTGGCGTAGTGTTAGTGCATTGGACTACGCAGAGTGTCCGGGGTTCGAATCTCGGCACAGGCAAAATCAAAAAGTAGAAAAAATAATTTTTCTACACGGCACCACCTCTTGGCAGGCAATGGCAAACCTACAAGAGTAAAAATTGCCTATGAAAAGCTTTTCACTTCGCCGTTCGGATTCGGCACTAAACTGTAGGTCCCTACCATTCATGTACAAATGTAACACGCACAACATGAGTGGATGCGAAAAGCTCGGCCTAGGCCCTCCATGGGCTGTTGTGCCATTAAAAGTAAGTAAATAAAGTAACATGATGCAGGTTATTTGATTTTCTTATAGAATTACAATATTTGGTTTTCTAAGTCAACAGGAGCATAGAAATAACGAACAAGCATAAATGGAAAATTTTTTTAAATTTTAAGTTCTTATGGAAAGGAACTTGTTTGTGTTTATCATCATCTCTTGCTATCACATAAATTTGTGCACAACAGTATACTTCATAAAACTGGAGGTTATTTTATTTTCTTATATAATTCACATAATCTATTTTTAAATTATGTGTGCACAAGCTGGGATTTGTAGAAATTTTCTATAAATGATTGGATTAACGAAACTTTAAACTCCATATATTTCGGAGCTGTTTAATATGACGGAAGAATTTTCTGTGTGTTATTTACTGAGTTTAATAAAGTAAAGTATTGTTGAAAAAAGAACATTACTTCGTTTAAGGAGTACTTCGTACGCTTATGATCATTTGTATCCAAACAATTATTTAAAAAAAACAATTGGCGATACAAATATTACTTCGTATTCTGCAGGAGTTTTGTGTTTAATAAAAAAAATTTGTATTCTGTAATTAGTTTTAACTTTTACACTCCATGCATATTTTTGAACTAATAACAATGAAGACCTTTGTGTGCTTAGAGTTACACCGCACTCTTTTACAGCATCTTATCACAAAAGGTCATCTCATATTAAAATAAAATTCAATTGTGAATTGTGCAATAAATTGTTTGCACGATCGGACGGACTTGCAAGACATAAGCGCAATGCGCATGCCCTAGTGGAAAGTGATGGGGCTTCAACTTCACTTAATGCAATAGACATCGTACAAAATGGTCGGGCCTCAACCTCGCATAACGCGATGCAGGTTTATGAACCCATAGAAAATTTTCGAAATATTGTAACTGCAAATAACACATTACAATTGGATGACACCACATCAAACAGTGAGATAATATACGAGGTGTGATCAAAACATAACCGTTATTTTCAAATTTCGTCAGTTACGTATGTTCGATTTTCGCATTTTTTTTTCTGTTATGTTGGTACACATGTCTGTTATATATGTTGGCAATACCAACCATTTTGGATTGTCAGTTTGTTTTTGACAGATAAAAAGGTTAGTCGTGTTTTGGTGTGCTCTTCGATTTTTTACTATTTGAAAAAATGGATCAAAGAAACTGTATTCAGTTTTGTGTAAAAAATGAAATTAAATGCGCAAGGACATTTGAAATGTTGACTGTGGCCTTTGGCGAGTCTACTATGAGCAGAACACAAGTTCAATTGTGGTATTACCGGTTTAAGGAAGGCCGAGAAGATGTCAATGACGATGCTCGTCCTGGTCGCCCGAGCACGTCAACAACCGATGAAAACATTGACGCAGTGAAGAAAATGATTTTGGATAATCGTCGAATCACTATCAGAGAGGTTGCTGATGATGTTGGCATATCGTTCGGCTCATGCCAAGCAATTTTTACGGATGCTTTAGGCATGAAACGTGCGGCAGCGAAGATTGTTCCAAAATTGCTAAATTTTGAGCAAAAACAACGTTGCTTGTGCGTAAGTTTTTGGCCAAAAACAAAACCGTTATCATGCCTCAACCACCGTATTCACCGGACTTGGCCCCCGCTGACTTTTTCCTCTTCCCAAAACTGAAGACACCGATGAAAGGAAAGCGTTTTGCTACGATTGAGGAGATAAAAGAAAAATCGAAACAGGAGCTGTTGGCGAAACCAAAAAGCGCGTTTCAGAAGTGTTTCGAGGATTGGAAAAAACGCTGGCATAAGTGTATTATATCTGAGGGGGATTACTTTGAAGGAGACAAGATAGTTTTTGATGAATAAATAAATATTTTTTGAAAAATTTTTTTGATCATACCTCGTATATTCCAACCGGGGAAATAGAAAGTTTCAAATTTAAAAACAATGGGCATAGAGTAATAAAATATAATCTCACATTAATTTGTGATGATATATTGCTATATGATGAAAAAACAATCAAGTCAAATCTTAAATCGAATCTAAAAGAAATTCGAAATAGTGCGGATATTTTAAGCACTTTCGAAGAAAATTGTGTGAATTTAGAAAAAAGACTATTGAACACAGGGAATCGGATTGCGCGGAACATTTTTAGATTTTATTCGCTTGGAAGTGAATTAGGCAGTGACAATTAAACATTTAAAATGTGAAATTTACAATAAGAACGTAATTGAAACAGAGTGGAATGCATACTTGCGCACAAATATTCACAAAAATAGTTGCATTCTTGAAATTTAAGACAATTTATTTATTATTAGAAATAATAGTTTCAATAATAGAATAAAAAGTTATAGGATAAAGAATTTATTTATTTATTTAAGCCAAGTGGTACAAAGGCCAGACTTAAAATAGTATTAACCACAAATTTAATATAATAAGCTTAGAATTATAAGTAAACATTATTAATTATACTTTTACACATCTCATTAGGCACACAAAAATCTAATTCAATTTCCGATGCTAATACATTAAATTTATTAAGAGATCTTATGATTGGGTGATTTAAAGCATAGTTAGTTCTATGACATTTTATGTAGAAAAACTTGTTTTGACGAGTAGTTCTGATTGGGACAAAAAAATTTGTATTACTTAATAAGCAATCAATGTTGCCACAAACGATGTCATAAATGAACATTAAGGAATTTACCATTCGTCTGCTTTCTAGAGTCAATTAACAAACAGCGACATTTTTATGAAGGAATTTAAAATCTATGGATTTTTTTAACGTAATTCACAATAAAATATCTAATTTGCTAGATAAGTTTATAAGCGATCACATACTATAGCATGCAAGCATCGAGTTGTATTGTGTGTTCATCAAATATACGGGAGATGATATTGAAGACGCGTTTGAAAATAATAACATTTTTTAAGCCAGTCTAATGCTTATTCTTTCCTATTCATTTTCTCTATCCTTATTTCTTTTTGTTCTATTTCTTTTCTTGCTATTGTTTTCTCTAGTTCTTCTCTAGAACAATTTCACTCCGGTCGGTTGGGCTTTTCAATATATTTATTGTACAAATTTTTCATTCCAATAAATTTGTAAATGTTGTTAAATTTAAATACAAATTTCCTTGTGTTTTAATATCCCATTAATTCACTTCTGAATTAAACATGGTCCTTCGAGCCGGATTTAAATAATTCACTTCTGAATTAAACATAGTCCTTCGAGTCATAAAGTGAACCAACGCTTTAACGCACCACAAAAAAGTGCAACAACAACAATAATAACGAAAAATCAACCACCACGAAATCACACACAACAGCACAGCAAGTAGACCCAAAGGAATAAATCACCTCCCTTTTTTCCATATAAGTAAGTACAAGTTCATTTTTCCCCATAAATTTTAATTGTAACTTACTATACATAATATTTTAAGTTTTCCCATATTTAAAATATTGTGTATAAATTTTATATATTATTTTGTAAAATATTGGGTCGATCGTACAAATATTCTTTGTACGTACATACATAAAGTAAATAAGTTCCGTGTACAACAACAAATACACACTTATTGCTGTACAGAAAGTTCCTTGCTATTTTCTTTTGTGCTATATTCGTTTACCTCTAAACGATCAACCAGTAAGAAAAATATTACGCTGTGTGCCATATATTTAATTACACTCTAACTGATTAAATTATGGATTTTTAAATTATATATAAATATATATTTTTGCATTAAAAATATTATATATAATATATAAATATGTTGATTTTGTACAAAAACAAAAAATACATATTATAAATTCATTAGCCCATACCATTCCTTCCATTTCGGTGCTAACTTCTGCCACAAAGCGACAAACTTTTCGTTCGGTTGCCAAACTGTTTTGACCCGGCAGGGTGGCTATCGCCTGTTATGAAACGAGCGAAAATCTCACACCATCAGCTCTGATTAGCAGGCACGGATTGAGACTAATACATAAAGTATTCCGTCCATACAAGAAACAGCTTCTTAGAGAAACTTTCCACCATAGACAACAGCGAAATCCTTCAGTGGAGGCAGTCCTCGCAGAGTAATAAAGTTCAACTTCCCGAACTTTGTTACTTGTAGAAGCTTACTGTGCTTGCCTTTTGGTCTCACTCAAGAGAAGGACAATTCCGATCCTTATCTCTTGATGGTAGAAGGTTAAGGTGGCAAACAATAAGCCTTCTGCGGTTGCAACTCTGCGTAGGAAAAGCTTATTATATTTGCCTTTTGTTCTCACACTCAGGAGAAGGACAACTCCGATCCTCGTCTCCTGGTAGCAAAGGGTTAGCGGCCCTCCTGCAAGCAAGAAGCCTTTCGCGATTATAACTCTCCTTCGAAAAAAAAGCTTATCGAGCTTGCCTTTGTGTTCTCACCTGAGAGAAGGACAACCAATAAGCCTTTAGAAGTTAACACTCTTCTCAGCAGTTTCACACTTCAAGCTCTATCCCTCATACCGAAATTTAAGTTATCAAGACACGACTTTGTGGCCCTTGTTCCTCCCTCCCTGGAACAAATTATCGAAATTATCTACGAGAAAAGGCATAATTACTCGATGCAAAACCAATAGAAAAGAAAAGCACTCTTCTCGTGTTAAATCCTTTTCTAGACAAAGATAATATTCTCAGCGTGAATGGTCGTCTCGCTCATGCCGCTCTTAGCTACAACGAACGACATCCTATCATCATTCCCGAGAATTCTCGCTATTGTATTTTATATTTGGAATTTCTCCATAATATGCTCCTCCATGCCGAAGTCAGTCTCATGCTTCGCATGGTGCGGCAGGAATATTTCATTCCTCGCCTAGTACTAAAAATAAAAATGTGCATTTTCCACTGCAAAGCTTGTACTACCTACAAGCAGACAAGGCGGACCCAAATTATGGCTGCTCTCCACCTTGACTGCTGTAATTTACCATTGATTGTTTCCCTACTAATCTGTGCATCTTTCCAGTACTCCACAGTTCCAGTCCGCAGACGAAAGTTTTGGAACACAGCTCAACATGATTCACTTCGCAGTGGTGATCGTTGCTCACGGTCAAAGAGCAGCCAATGCCATCGTTCCGGCACATCCTGCTAATGCCGCCATCCGTACCATCCGCAGTCTCGAAACGTCCCATTTAAGAGGACACAGGGTCAAGGAGTTGTTCGGTGACGGTATAAGGACCCTGCAGCGTCTGAAGGAGCCATTTAATTTTGCACTCGTGCAAGGGGGCCGGGATGTTTAAGCCACCCTAATGCTTATTCTTTCCTATTCATTTTCTCTATCCTTATTTCTTTTCGTTCTATTTCTTTTCTTGCTATTGTTTTCTCTAGTTCTTCTCTAGAACACTTTCACACCGGTTGGTTGGGCTCTTCAATATATTTACTGTAATTCTAAAAATTCTAATTTTCATTCCAATAAATTTGTAAATGTTGTTAAATATTAAATACGAATTTTCAGTGTTTAATTTTCAATCTTTCCTTTAAATAATTCACTTCTGAATTAAACAAACATTGAATTAAGTATAAAGACATTTCAAACTAAAATGATAACTTTACAAAATAGCACAGAAATATCCTCATCTTTCACAGAACAATTTGATGAGATAATTAATAACAAATTAAGTGCGTTCGAAGAACGAGGTAGCGGATGGTCACTATTTAACATCTGCTACCTAGACATTAATTTAAATAAATATATCGAGCTTTCATAGCAATTAAAAAAAACATGCGTGTATTAATGTATGTAAATAATAGAGACATATTCTGTTTTAAGTGGGCTGTAATATCAGCATGAAAAACATTGAATTGCGCGAGTAATCCTCAAAGAGTTGGATCGTACAATATCCAAAATATAGAGGATAGTGAAATTAAAATCGACGATTTTGTAATTAACTTTCGTGATTTAAAATTTCCTCTGAAAATCTCTGATATAAAGAGATTTAAGGGAAATAATATTGTAAGTGTCAAAGTGTTTGGCTATGACGGGGAACTAAAACAATTAGTTGGCCCATTTTAGACAACGAAATTGGAACGTGCAATACACATAAACATGCTGTTACTTCAAGAAGATAACGTTCATCACTACGTTTGGATAAAACATATTCCAAGGTAAAAATGATTTCTATGGTTTGAAACCGTAAAATAATTGGTTAAAATTCATATTTTAAAGTGTCATGAAATAACTGTTTATTTTAATTTTTGCATACTACTTAGTAAGAAGTCAATTAAAAGCACACACAATCGTAGTGCGTATTTGCAATGTTTGTCTACAACACTTCCACAAGGAGGAACATCTTTCGATACACAAAATGGAGTGCACTAGGATCGTATGTAAGATGCCTCACGTTGCAAAATCCATCATTAGTTTTAAAAATTATAATAAAACCATAGATGTAGCTTTTGTAGTTACGCGTATTTTGAATGCATTCCCCAAAGTGTGGATTCATGCAATATTATCAATGAGCGCGTTCCATGCTCATTTAGTTATAATAAAGGGTTTTCTTTTTTAGAAGTGTGGTTTTCAATCTGGCATTACTTTTTTCGAAGTTGGTCTTTTTGACAGCTGTCACTTGATTTATGCTCAGTTTGGTTTGCCATTTCAAGAATTGAAGCCGAACGACCATCAAGCGAGTCGCACGTTGGGTGAATGGTCCCAAAACAAAATGGCCACCGATCCCGATTTTCACAAGAAAATTTTTTTCAGCGATGAATTTCACTTTTGGTTGAATGGGTACGTTAATAAGCAAATGTGTCGCATTTGGAGTGATCTTACCTATAATCCACAAGCCATTGTTGAGACGCCTTTAAAACCTCAAAAAGTCACTCTTTGGTGTGCTCTATGGGCAGAGGGAATCATTAGTTCATATTTCTTCAAAGATGAAGCCGGTCATAATTTAACAGTCAATGGGGAACGCTATAGAGCCATGATTAATGACTTTTTCGTGCCTGAATTGGAGGAAGTTGATGTGGACGACCTTTAGTTCCAACAAGACGGCGCTACATGCCATACAGTCAACGAAACAATCAATTTATTGAAGGAAACTTTTGGTTAGCGCATTATCTCGCGTCGTGGGCCTGTGGCGTGACCTCCAAGATCGTGCGATTTAACACCGCTGGAGTATTTGTTGTGGAGTTATAGGAAGTCGCTTGTCTACGCAGGTAAGCCCGAGACGATTGGCGCCTTGAAAGAAAGTATTCCTGCGCGTTATTACTGACATACTGGTCGTAAATTGGGCTTCTCGGCTGGAATTTATTCGAACCAGCCGCAGCGGCCACTTGCTCGAAATCGTTTTTAAAACATAATGGCAAATCCTTATCTTTATAATAAAGCTAAATTCTTCTAAGCAAATAGGTTCTATTCAAAGGAAATGATGCCCCCCCAGTGTACTTATAAATAGCTTAGTGAGCGATATTAAAGATATTTATTTCAACCATTCATCAGTTACTAAGCCGGTGAATTCTTTAACATTAGAAGAACAACATTTTCAAATTAATAGTCTCGTTTGTCATATTTGCAAAAAATTCTTAGATCAAGAGTTTTAAATCATTGTCATCTAGCTGGTAAATATAGAGGACCAGCCCATTCAGATTGCAATTTACAATATAGAACCCCGAAATTTTTCCCGATATTTTTTCATAATTTTTCTGGTTATGATTGCCACTTATTTGTTAAAGAGTTAAGTAGCAAATATTCCAGGAGACATTACATTGATTCCACTAAATAAGGAGTTGTATATATCACTTTCGAAACGTATTGTTGTTAGTGAGAAGCAAAAAATTGAACTAAGATTTTTAGATTTATGCCATCATGTCTGGAGTCATTAGCGAAATATCTTATGAAAGAGGATTTTAAAGCAGTTAAATCAAAATTTGAAAATGTAAATAAATTTTATTTAATTGTTAAAAAAGGAGTATTCCCTTATGAACATGTAGACTCCTGGAAAAAATTTAACGAAAATAGTGTTCCTTCTCGTGATAATTTTTTCAACAAAAATAATAATACTGAATGCTTTGAGGAGGACTTCAAACATGCTGAAAATGTTTGGAACACTTTCCATCTCTCTGATATTATATTTATTTGTATTTTACTTCTGATGTCCTCCTACTCACAGATATTTTCGAAAATTTTAGAAAAATTTGCAAAAGAATTTACAATTTAGATACCTGTTATTACTATACAGCACCTATGCTCTCATGGGATGCTATGTTAAAAATAACTGACATAAAACTTGAACTGTTTAGCGATATAAATATGCAAACTTTTGTTCAAAGAGGGATACGGGGTGGTATCGTACAATGCTCAAAAAGACATTCGAAAGCCAAAAATAAATACATGAGTGATTATGATGATGCAAACCCATCTAACTATCTCATGTATTTAGATGCAAATAACTTAAAAGGTTGGGCTATATCACAACCTCTGCCATACGGTGATTTTGAATGAATTGATGCTTCTAGTTTTGACATCTCACAAATAGATTAAATGTAAACATAGGCTATACCAATTTTGGAGGTAAACTTGGAATATCCAAAAGAAGTTGTGCTGAAGTTAAAGCTATTGGTAGTTCTAAATTTGAAAAGTTGATACCAAGTTATCTGATAAAGCCAAATACATTATTCATCAGAATAATTTACTTCAATCCCTTAATAATGGTCTTGTACTAAAAAAATTCATAGAGTTCTACGATTTAGTCAAAAGTGTTGGCTGAAAGAGTACATTGACTTAAATACTCACCATAGAACTTTAGGTAAAAAAGCGAAAAGACGTTAAAATTGTTACTGAATGGGAGAATAGGGAAAGATAAACCAATATGTGTATTTAGGTTTTTGCATACTTGAATGATCGAAGTGGAAAATGTACGATTCTCATTATGATTAAATAAAGCCGAAATATAATGGTAATTTATCTTTGAATTACATGGATACGGATTCATTTGTATACACAATAAAAACGAAAGATTTTTATAATGATATTTTAAATGATATAGAAACCAAAAGTGATACCTCTGATTATTCACATGAAAATCGCTTCAATTTTCCGCAAAAGAATAAAAAAGTTTTGGGAATGATCAAGGACATATTATGAAAGAATTTGTGGGCTTAAGATCAAAAATGTATTCCATTGATGTAGAAAGTTGCAAAGAAATAACAAAGGCAAAAGGGGTTAAGAAGTCTGTATTAAAAGACATGAATCTTATTGGTCGCTGTGGCGTAGTGGTAGTGCGTTGGACTGCTACGCAGAGAATCCGGGGTTCGAATCTCGGCACAAGCAAAATCAAAGAGTAGAAAAAAATAATTTTTCTACACGGCACCACCTCTTAGCAGGCAACGACAAACCTACAAGAGTAAAAATTGCCTATGAAAAGCTTTTCACTTCACCGTTCGGGTTCGGCATTAAACTGTAGGTCCCTTCCATTCATGTACAAATATAACACGCACAATATGAGTGGATGCGAAAAGCTCGGCCTAGGCCCTCCATGGGTTGTTGTGCCATTAAAAGTAAAGTAAAGTAAATAGTCTTATTGATTATAAGGACTGCCTTTATAATAAAAAAGTATTCCGCGGATGTATATATTCATTTATCTTTAAGTTACAATGAAAAGATATACAAGATCTGATTTTATTAATACACGTACGCAAGTTATTAATTTTTAATTATTACGATAAATAAAAAACATATGAATCTTAAATGTTCTTTATTTTTTATTTCTATAATGATCAAATAATAAATACGACTTGTGTCATTGAAACGAATGTTAAGACTAACTTATATCTCAATTTTGATTTGATCGCATATCAGTTTCTTTATCTTAGTTTGTTTGTTTATTTCTTCAGTAAACATTATACATATATTGTTGGCATATGTTATCACAAGCAGAACATATTTATAAATATGCAGATTAGTTTCTTAATCCTAGTTTGTTTGTTCGGTATACATACCTATATATTGTTGACATATGTTATCAACATATTTATAAAACGATAAGGATACTTCCTTATCTTTGGAAAGTCCAACTTAATATTTATTTAGGATTAGTACGTCCTGTTTGCCTTATGTAAAATTTTTACGGAAAAATCTGGTCTGGAACGTAACTCGCGAGTTATTATATGTAAATGTATATGTAATATAAAAATGATCAGAAGGATCAGGGTGGGATTTTGATGCGTCGAAGCAATAGTCAAAATTGTGATTGTTTCTAATCTCAATTTTGTTCATTGCCGCTGACGTAACTCGCATGGGGGCGTTATAAACTTGATGTGTAAGCCTAACTTTATTTTAATGTTTTGCTTGTATTAAGTACAATCTTATATAATTTAAATTCTCAGCTTTTGGAAGTTTGTATATTTGTAAAATAAAACGAGAAATATTTCTTTAGTTCAAAATTAATTACTATTTATTTTATTGTATATATTTATTTGATATTTATTATTTGTTAATCATTAAATATGAAAAGCTAAGCCTTTGCTATTAAGTCATTTAAAGAATACCTCTTTTTCTTGTTGAATAATTTACTTTCTAACTAAAATGTTGAATAATTATAAATATCTGTATTTTATTTGTGATGATAATGATGAGTGAAGTATGTATTACAATTTCAGATTGATCAATTAATTCTTGAAAAGACTAACTAAAATTATTCTTTACTGCAATTACAAAATTTTCCTGATTTCATTTGTTAACGGAGTATATTCAATGAGACGATCATGAAGCAACAAGCAATGTGCAGACGTATTTGGTGGAATGTTGCTCGACGTTTTAAATTCGATTCTAATGTCAATTGGCCCAGATTTAATTCTTTCTTTCTGATGTTATTACTATTAGCGGTGCATCAGATTTATATTTTTCCGATGTTAGAAGTGGTTGGGGATCTCTCATATAATAAGCTTGTTGAAATTTTAAATACATTTCATATAATAGAGCATAACGATCGTGATTGAATTTAACATTTAGATCCTGATAAGGGTACGTTTCTGAATTTAAATATACTTTTAAATCATTGAGATCACAATGATCCCAAAGCTGATTGGAAACCAATTACTATTTGACGAGGTCTTTCATTTTGTAGAGCAAGTTTAACATTCCATATGTGATTTGCACTTGCAACAAGTGTTGGGTTTATATGACAATCCCAACTGCGAAATGCCAGTTGAATAGGACGACTGTTTTTAATTGTTTTGTAAATCTCTAACTTCGTCGAATCCGATAGATGTATATGTGGATCTTTCCACACAACATTTAAAATTTGAATGGACAGCTTATCATTTAAATCTATAGAAAATGCGACAGACTCATCAGATTTCGCGCGTCGTAAAATTAATTCATGTTTAGCATTCAAGATTATTTTATTATAATCTTCAGCAAATCCTAAAAGCAAATCCTTAGTGTTAGTTCTTTGCTAGTTGACCATCGTGCATTCTGAAGCATGTTGCTTTCATAAATGTTTAGAGAAACATAATTTTTCATTGTTGTACTAACTGCCAAATTACGTGTACGATCAATTTCCATACCGATCAATTCATAACGAATTTCATCGAATAAAAATCCAATGCAATTATTTTTGAATTTAATATTTTTTGAAATTTTTTTCTGGTATATAGTCGCTGTGGCGTAGTGGTAGTGCGTTGGACTGCTACGCAAAGTGTCCGGGGTTCGAATCTCGGCACAGGAAAAATAAAAAAAATAAAAAAATTTTCTACCCGGCACCACCTCTTGGCAGGCAATGGAAAACCTACAAGAATAAAAATTGCTATGAAAAGCTTTTCACTTCGCCGTTCGAATTCGGCAGTAAACTGTAGTTCCCTTCCAATCATGTACAAATATAACACGCACAACATGAGTGGATGCGAAAAGCTCGGCCTAGGCCCTCCATGGGCTGTTGTGCCATTAAAACTAAGTAAGTAATATAGTTATTAATCCATCAATAAAAATAAAATTCTCGCTGGGTAAAATGTAAAGATCCTGATGTTGAATTGGTATACGGATTTCATCACTGTTGTTAATCGATTGCAAATATGATGAGTAGCTATGATATTCTTTTTTGATGACAGTATCATCAGGAAAAGGTTTTTGTAGAATGTTGACTATTTCACTCATGTTGCTTTATTTTAAATCCCAATGACTTTAAAAATTCCTTATTTGATTTTGATATTTTTTGATTAGCTCTTGTTTTTATGACTCCACTTGTTCGTTTGGCAGTTGACGTAGAACTGACAAAAGGCATATGCTTCGTAAAATTTTTATTATAAATAATCATTCTATTATCGGTTTAAGATGAATACGAAGAGTAATTGTTTCTCCACAGAAATTTATTAAATCACCGTCTTGATCAACCAGCTTAACTGATACAGAACGTTCACAGTTAAATATATAACATTCTTTGAAACTTCGTTTATTTTATATTCGGGGCTTATATCTAGTCGCTGTGGCGTAGTGGTAATGCGTTGGACTGCTACGCAGAGTGTCCGGGGTTCGAATCTCGGCACAGGCAAAATAAAAAAAATAAAAATTAAAAGTAGAAAAAAAATAATTTTTCTACACGGCACCACCTCTTGGCAGGCAATGGCAAACCTGCAAGAGTAAAAATTGCTATGAAAAGCTTTCCACTTCGCCGTTCGGATTCGGCATTAAACTGTAGGTCCCTTCCATTCATGTACAAATATAACACGCACAACATGAGTGAATGGGCCTAGTCCCTCCATGGGCTGTTGTGCCATTAAAAGTAAGTAAGTAAGTAAATAAGCTTACATCTGGTGAAAATTCATAAAGAGTATGCACAGGAATATTATTAATATATGATCCAGTTATTAAATTACATTCAATGTGTATACTATTATTTTAATAATGTTCACAGGATTGTCGGATATAAGTATGTAATATATTTGCTATTAATTCTCTCTTGCTAAATCCTAATAGCGAACCGATACTTCAATCTCTATTAAACCAGATTCGTTTATTTGACTTGGTTTCTGTTTTGAGTGTGTGGTTGTTGGTATAAATTGACAGCTTGGTTGACAAGTTTTCACGTTGCAATTCTGACATCCACTTCGTAAAACCCCACAGGTATTTCAATAACGCCATCTTCACAATGAAACAAATTATTAGTTACATCGACAATAGGTAGGGAATTATATATTTGTTTATGTTATGTTTATGGAATTAGTAGTCAACACTGAAGTATCTCCATTAAGAATAAATTTCATTGACATCTTGGGAATTAAGTTAGCTTCTTTTTCATTTGTAAATCATATATATTTATTTATTTCAAAAAAAATCTCAAACATAAATATCCACTATTGAAAGTATTATATTTTTGATGACTTGCAATATTATATCTAATATTATTGCCTAATCACCTTATTATTTCTAATGGGGGTTGCAAGTTTCCGAAACTACTCAAATATTCCATATCCACCTGCTGCACCAGATGCTACTGCACCAAGAGCTGGTAATCCCGCAAAGAGGGGAATCTAGGGTAAAAATCCTCCAACTTTAGGTATAGGTATTAGCCGCGGTATTTCAACGGTTAATTTGTTTTCCCCAAAAGTTGTTCTTACAGTTTTTCGCGCTGCTGCTATGGCGCTTTTAATATCATGTGATTTTCTTATAATCTTTCTAGTTCTTCTAGAACTAGTTTCCTTTTAGAAGCATTATTCTTTTGTTTTGTTGTGATACCCATACCCAACTTAACTTTAGTTTTCATAGCGTTTGTTACTAACCAAGCTGCTGCTCTCTCGCCAATCCTTCTGTCTTTAGATTTAACGCGATTCCAAGCCTTTTCTTGTAATATCTGATCTGGTATGTCGTTTTTAAATATCTTCATTTTGTGAGTATGCAATATCGTGATCTTTACAGGCTGTATCTAATGGATTTATACCTTTATCACATCTCTGCAAACGCTTGTTTAGCTTTGTGCCAGGTCCACAATATTGATATCCAGGTATATGAAGTTCGACCGGTAATTTGTTGATTAAATTATGGACAAACCCTTTCCCTTCACGTGTTCGATTTCGACTGTTCGGATATTAATAAAAACGCTTCATACTAATTTGTTTATTCTTTAAAGTACGCTCAATAAATGAAGATAAGCTTTTTTAAGTTCCGTATATATATACTTATATATATTTATATATATATATATTAATAAAAATAGATAAAAGTCAACGATGCGTTTAAGCAAAATCAGACAATAACTGTTAGAAATCTTGATCATGCTAGATAAAAAATTCTAGATTGGTAAAACATAGTGCATTACAACCAAATAGTATAAGATCACTTCTTGTAGCACCATCAAATTGTGGTAAAATGTTATGTTGAGTTTAATAGAAAGTCCTAATGGTCTTAAATTTGAAAATATATATGTATATTCAAAATCCTTATATTAACCGAAATATGAATATCTCCAACAATTGCTATCGTCAATTAAAGGTATAAGATATTACACGTTTTCTGAAAATAGTGATGTTTTTACACTAGAAAATGCTAAACGTAATTCGATTATGATATTTGATGATGTAGCATGTGAGGAGCAAAATAACATTCGTTCACACTTTTGCATATAAAGATATCAAACATACACACATGTTCCTAAACATTTAATATTTGATAATGCAAATTTTATTATTATATTTAAACAATATGATATGAATATGAAACATATTTAAAGTGATCACGTGGCAAAAGATATGTCTTATGAAAATTGTGAAATATGCTTAGAATGCTGGAAGGATACATATGGTTTCCTGGTGATATGTGACCATGATAAAATTGATGTATCCAGATACAGAAAAGGATTTGATGTTTTCATTCAACTATAAAACATTTGGCAAATTTAATTTTTAATCAGTTCTCATAATAACCTATTCGAATGCTGTAATTATTATTCAATCACTTAAAAGCTGATTTGAGACCTGTTTGTGAGCTGTTAAAATGAATGAAAAAGACATTATAAGAACTAGAAATCTAATAAAACAGATATACAAAATCTTACAAACTGGCGAATTAAAAGCAGAAGCATTCTTTCAGTCAACTTTTAAGCCAATAACAAAACCCTTAAAAGAAAAATATTAAGATGAAGCAGTTTTCAGTGACGATAAAGACAGTGACGGTATCTGAAGAATTGGAAATGCTTCATTCCTTCTATAAAAAAATGTTATTAGACACAAATAATTAATTACGCTCATAAGCGTAATTATAATAATCAATTTTGTCAACAATATTTGTATATTTACCGAATCGAAGGCTTTTGTTAAATCAATCGCCAGCATTGCCACGTTTTTTTTAAACTAGATTTTCGTAAATAAATTCGGTGCAATTAAAACATACTGATAATTGATTGCTGATTCCTTTTCAAAATTTGCCTGGGCTGTGGCCCTAAAATCAGAAATGCTTTAAATGTTACAGCAGCAATTAGAAGCATATTTGATTCTGGACGAAATCCTAAGAATTTGTAGAGTGATGATGGAAAAGAATTCTTTAATAAATATTTTAAAAACTTAATGAAAAATTCAAATATAAATCATTTTTCGACATACAGTAAAAATCTTCGATCGTATAACGTTTCAACCGAACATTAAAAGGAATGATGTGGAAAGAATTCAGTTTTATTGGATCTTATCAATGGTTAAATATATATAAGTCTCTAGTAAATAATTATAATAATAACATTCATCGAAAAATGAAAATGCCACCTCGTAATGTTGATTCAGCAGTTGAAAATTTATAGTTAAAGTCCGTTTATAGTAACTTGAATAAATTTCATATACCTTAATTCTGTGTTGGTGATTACGTGAGAATTAGTAAATATAAACATTTATTTGAAAAATGATACACACCTAATTCGACAACTGAAATTTTTAAAATTAAGATAATACAAAACACTTACCCTATGACATACATATTAGAAGAATTTAATGTATATATTTTTTTATTTGATCAACCCTGACACACACAAGGTACATTAAATTAAAATTTCTCTTAAAATAAAAATTTTTCAAAATATTTCAATTTTATTTCACAATACTAATTCACTATAATTAATATTATTTATTCATCATAAATTACTTAAACTTAAATTTTTATAAATATTTTTAATAACTCAATTAACAAAATAATAAAATTAATAAATTAATCCTAGCTCAATTTATATTGATTTGCACAATTGATTTGGCTTTACTTATTAAGCTTTAAATTGTCATTCTAGATACACCTTCTGGTACATCTACTATATTATTATGTTATCTTAAAATAAGAGCGACGGGCGATATGTACATATTTTAGAGCTAAAATCAAATTATTAATCTTTATAAATTTGCTATACCTTTATACCTATACCTAGGTAAAATACATTTTCAATAATTTTTTTATTATTATATTCATTTAAATATATTTATTGTAATCCATTTTTACTTAAATATAAGCACCTTGATCTGATATAAATTTTTGTAAAAATTATTGAAAATTATTATTTTTATAAAATATTCTGATAAACTGAAAAACAAATTTAAGAAAGGTCAATCGTGCATTATCGATTATAAAACAGATTCCTCTGAATAGACTAAAATACCGCGAAATTTTTTTAGTTTCAAGAACATAACTACTACTACTCTAGTAAAAAATTTACATTATAAATAATAGGGTATCTAATCCTAGTTTATTTATAAAATTTTCGAGCTTCAGTAAAAATAAGACAAAACTTAATAAAATTAAAATTTCACCTTAAAAGTTAATTTTTATATTTATAACTTAAAATTTAATTCTTACTGAAAAAAAATTTATTTGTATAACCGCGACTGCTGGCACAAATTTTGCCAATACTCTATAATATAACTATATCTAAATTTCTTCAATAAATAATATTAATTACTGCAACTAAAATTAAATTATTTATTATTAAAATAAATAAAACTGCATATAAAAATTTACATATAAAATAAATTAAAAACAAATTTTTAAGCCAAAAAAAATTTTATAAATTTATAAAAGAAAATTTAATAAATTTTAAAAATTCATTTACCTTTAAGTAAATAATAATAAATAGTATTATATATAATTAATTAATTATATATTAATAAATAATTTAATCACTCACACGAATTTTCCTAATCAAAAATTATAATTAAATTTTAACCCCTAATTAAAATTTAATACAAATTTATTAAATTAATATACTTAAACATATGAATGTATATATATAAATTACATATAAAAAGAAAAAAGATTATAAAAACAAAATTTAACCCCTAATTAAATTGTAATAAAAAAATTCCATTTAAATTTTTGTAATAAAAAATATTTATTAATTCATATTTCAGTATTTATTAATTAAATAAAATTAAATTAAATCATATTAAATAAATTATTATTAAATAATAAATTATTGTAAAATAAATTATTGAATAAAAATTAATTTTTTTCTTAAAAATTTGTTCTACCTATATATATTCTTATTTGTATTTATGTTGTTTAGGCCTGTAGCCATAATTTATGACCATTAGGATTAAGGTAATATTTTGTAATCCTGACAACCCTTACCAGCTCGATTTTCCTTTCGTTAAGTTTGGAGAGAATAGCGGGGATATTTCGGCAATCTTTAGACATTTTACCGAAATGTTTAAAGAATTTTATTACTACTAATCGAGAAAGCGAGAAGAGAAGACGTCCACCGCAGCAACCAACCCAGCATTTAGAAGACCCGTTACCCGACACCGCTACTCAAACCCCTAAGGAAAATCGAGGTGAAAAAGGTACGCCCAATTACATTTGTACATATATAAATAAATATTGCAGGAACGCTTGCCTTTCTTTTTTTCATATACGATACTTTCAACTTCCCTCGCGATCCCCCCTCGTCTGGAGACGCAAAGCCTTCACCCTTTACATGAAGTACTAAATTAATAAGTAACATATTTCTTTTTTTTATATCAATTATTTATTATATATTAATTATTTTTTTAAATAATTTTACCTTATTTTAACATTATATAAAAAATTTCAAAATTGGTATTTATATAAAAATTTAAGGTATTGTAGTTAAATTAATAAATATCTATATATATATATATAAATATTTAATTAATTAATTAAAATGTAATAAAAGGCGTATTTTATATATATACTTACTTATATACGAGGGCAGATCAATAAGTACCCGTGTGTGAAGACAGGTAGCGTTGCTGAGGGAAGTTGTGTACTGCCATCTGTCACACGACACCACACTAAATTTCAAACTGATTCATAGGTTAGTTTTTATTTGGCAGCCATTAGTATAACACTGGTTTGGTGTTTCGCGATAAAATGGAAAAAGAACAATATCGATCCGTAATTCGCTTTTTATTTTGGATGGAACAACATACGAAGAAATAAAAGCGAAGTTGGATGCTGTCTATGGGGACCCTTCACCATCTATGAAAACCGTAAGATATTGTTTCAACGAATTTAAACGCGGTCGTACATCGAGTTTTGATGAGGAGCGCCCAGGCCTCCCGGCAGACGTGGTTACCGAGGAAATCGTTGAAAAGGTCCGCGACACGATTCTCGCGGATCGCCGAACGAAAGTGCTCGAAGTAGCAGAGGCCGTAGGAGTGTCGTACGGAACGGTAATTAATATTTTACATGATAGGTTAAGCATGAGAAAGGTGTCGGCCCGATGGATGCCGTGATTGCTTACGGTCGGCGGATACGGAATTGTTGCGGCCAAATTGCATGAATTGAACTACGAATTGCTGCCGCACCCACCGTACTCGCCCGACTTGACTCCCTGCGACTTCTTTCTGTTCCCCAACATGAAAACGTGGCTCCGGGGAAAAAAATTTAGCTCAAACGTATTTTTTGGAGGGGTCAAAGAAACGGCAGAAACGTCGGGAAAAGCGTATTGTACTAAAAGGAGATTACGTAGAAAAATAGAAAAAAAAATTGTGAAAAACTTGCCTCTTCATTTCTAACACGGGTAATTATTGATCTACCCTGATCTATCTAGTTAAAAAAGATTTAAAACGCAACGGAGGAAAGGTATCTGTGAAATGGTTAGGATTCACAAAAGAACATAACTCGTGATTAAATATAAACGCTATTCTGTAATATACTATCATTTATCTATACATTAATTAAAAATTAACTATGAAGACTCTCGGAAATATATTCCCTTATATATTTAAGTTCGTACGTTAGAAGAGATCACTTTTCTTTTTTTTTTTTTTAAATATAATTAACACCCCTGTAAATGCAGAGCATTGTGTTGATTGGAAGGAAGATTGATAGGTGGGAGGAAAAAGGAAGGACAAGTAGTTATGAACGTTTGCTTTAAACTTGCAAGGGTTATAATAATTGGGGAAAATTGTTGTTGAACAAACTTTCTCTGTAGTGCGTAGTGCGGTGGAACACCGTGTCTACTTGGAAGGCGTGAGTTTCGCTTGCTGATCTTGTAGTTCTGTTGAACACACGAACTGGCGGCATCAGCTTGCGCCTCTCAGAAGAACATCTACCGTGAAAGTAACGGTGGAAAATTGAGACGCAAACCAAGTTTCGACGATGTTCCAAGGAGTCTATAGAGCTGAAAACTCTACTGTCTCCTACTAGCTTTATTTGGATCGGAAACTTATACATTTACGTATAGTACGTCAGAAAAAGATGAATATAAAAAAAATTGGTTTTGTCTTTGAAATAATTTAAGTAGTCTAAAAATTTGTATAAAATGTCTATGCGGAGGAATCCAAACTTCAGTTTCTGCTAGTTAGTAATATTAAAATAGTAATGATGTTGAACGCAATTGAAGATTATAAATGGAAAAAAAAGAAGCATCTGCTTTCCATTCAAGATATGGATGACAATTGCCCATATACCGTGATTGGTGTTGTGCGTAAAACTACACCATATGGAATGAGACTAGAAATGGAGCTTGCAGAGTTTCGTATAATTCTTCCTGAACGATTCACTGAAGTTTTGGAGACAGCTTTAACCGCTATTAATGAAGGTGGTTTCGACATAATTAAAGCCACAACAAATTTAGGAAAATCTTATAATTTAGAAATTTGCAACGCAGGAGATATTTCATGTCAACGTAAACCACCATTTATCTATTGTTAAATATATTTTCTTCCATAAAACTAAAAAGGTATAACACACAAACAAATATATTTTGCTACATTTTTTTATTTGGTGAAATCATTTATTACAACAATTAAAATTTATTTTCTTTGTTATCCTGTAATACCATTTCATAAGTTTTTCAGCATTTCCATTTCCATATGACATCTGCAAGTGTCTGGTCCTTCCACAGCATTATTAACTGACAAGTTGTAAGGTGATTGCCATGTTTGGAAACAATATTTGTAACACTTTCCTTTGCTTCTAAGTCAGCTTGTACATCTATCAATTGTCTCCTATGCTCGTCGAGAGTAGTAAAATTAAATTCGATGAGAAAATCTTTTATTCTGTTACTTTTCATTGTCAAAAAAACTTCTGTTTTATTAAAGAGTATTAAAGGGATAAGAGTCATTGTCATTGAAACTAAGCGTGGCATATGTAGATTTGAAAAAATCAGCAAACAAGTTCGCAATTACAATGTCATCACTGGCGTTACGTTTTGAATTAACAAAATCATAAAAATATTTAGGTTCGTGATGAATTTTAATTTTTATACTATTTAAATAGTTTCTATAACATTCATCATTCAGCTTTATATATTCATGACGTAGACGGGAATAGTTACATATATGGATTACCATATTTCTGCCAGTTCTTTTATAAGCTCGCGACTTCCGATTTTGTAAATTTCTTAAATCCTTTGTGAACCAAATGAACCCAGTATTCGTAAAATAAGTTTTAACTTTAGGTACAGATTGTTCAAATGCTTTATATAAAATATTGCTTTATAGAGATATTATTAAATAGAGATACGCAGCTGTCAATGTTCAGATCATGTAACAGCCAAGAGGTAAAATAAAGAATATCAACGAGTTTATTATAGTTAGTTCTTTGAAAACCTTATTTCAATTTAGCAGATTTTATAAAAATATTTAGACTATAAGGTAATTCAAAGAATAATGCCAAGGTAGGAGGATAATGCCAAGGTAGGTGTAACGTATTGTTGGGAAAGAGAATTACCAATTTTTGATTCATCATCTACATAAACAAGATCCAAACATTTTTCGTTCTTATTTACAATTTTATTAATCTGATACAAACTTAATTCAGATATACATCCAACAAGTTATTATTGTATTCTATAGCAGTGCAAGGATAAAGATGCCGAACTTCTTCACAAAAGTTCCAAGTAATACCTGGTATATTAAAATCACCAAGAACAACCAGCGAATCAGTTGTTCTCATTTTAGAGCAAATTGTTGCCAAAAAAGAAGCATGCTTAAGATAAATATCATCAGTGGAATTAGGCGGGATATATGAACATGTAATAAATACATATTGCTCATCGATCCTTATGCGAACACATAAGAATTCAATGTTATCAGAATAATCTAATGGGTAAACCTAAGATGAATATAAAGACTGAACGGCAATTAGAATACCGCCGCCATGTTTATGAAGTCGAGTTGAAAATTACTTACTTAGCTGGCACTACAACCGATGATCGGTCTTGGCCGCCTCTATAAAGCTTCACCAGTCGCCTCTGCTATGATAAGGCGCCAATTGATAAGGCTAAATGTAGTCAGGTCACCCTGTACCTGGTCTTTCCAACAGAGATTAGGACGTCCTCTTCCGCGTGTTCGTCCACCGTTGCTCGAATAAAACAACCTTCTAGCCGGAACGTTTTCATCCATTCGTTCAACATGAACCAGCCAGAGAAGACGCTGGATTTTTATACACTTGACTATGTCAGTGTCGGCGTACAGCTCATAAAGTTCATCTTTCCATCTTATTCGATACACGTCAACCACGCGTGCTGTCGACGGCTTTATAATCGACGAATAGATGGTGGGTGTCGATCTGTTTTTCTCGGGTCTTTTCCAGGATTTGACGTAGTATGAATATCTGGTCGATTGTGAATTTACTAGGGCTGAAGAAACACTGATAAGGTCCAATCAGTTTGTTGAAGATGGGCTTCAGTCTTTCGCACAGTATGCTCGATATAACCTCTTATGCAATATTAAGAAGACTTATCCCATGGTAGTTGGCGCAGATCGTGGATTCACCTTTCTTATGGATTGGGCAGAGTACGCTGAGGTTCCAATCACTTGGCATGCTTTTATCCGACCATATTCTTCGTAGAAGCTCGTGCATTCGTTTTGTGAGCTCTTCGCCTCCAATCTTAAATAACTCAGCAGGCAGGCCTCAGCACCTGCAACCTTACTGTTTTCCAGCCGAGCGGTGGTTGTTAACACCTCCTCATAGTCGGGCGGCGGTACTTAAACGCCGTCAGTGATGGGGATTCTAGAGCAGATACTCCTGTGGCGGGATTATTGCCGTCATTGCCATTAAGCAGCTGCGAAAAGTACTCCCTCCATAATCTCATTATGCCCCGGACATCTGTCACCAGATTTTCGTCTTCATCCTTGCAGGAAGAGTTGAAACTTATAAAAGGAATTTCAGCATCATATATATAAGTAGATGGTTTAAGCCAAGTTTCAGTGAAGCTAAAATGTGCGCATTATAAGTAAAACTTTTAAGATATAGTTTTTTCAACTTTGAATTTAACCCTCTGACATTTTGATATATTATATTCAAAAAATCAGTTATCCCAGTTAATTTTTCGGATCCACACGAAGAATGCGCGCAACCCTCTCTGAGTCAAGCCTAGGTTTATAAACAAACTCTTTCGCAATTCCACTTTTTGGCCAAAAGTTAATATCAAACATCTCAGCCAGAATATTAAATTTAAAAGATGAAATATTTCTTTGATATGAAAAACTAAACTTCAGAACAGAAATGTTATCAATTTCAATTTTAGATTTTATATGACATTTTATGTCATCGCCTGCAGTGTCATTTGGGTGCAACTACTTTTTTGTAGCAGGCGCAACATATTCAACTACTGTTAATTTTTTTGGAGCTGGTATAGCACATTCTGTGATAGATGAAAGTAAAATTTTACTTTCAGTTGAAGTTGAGATTGCAACAGTGGGAATAGCTTGAAATTCATCAATAACTAAGAGAGATTGATTGATAGCCAAAGGAGAAGAAAATAATGTTGGAAAAACATCGATGGCAAGATATTGCGCAGCTTTCTTACCCTCAGGGTTTAAATAAGTGCGTAAACTATATCGATTCTCAATTGGGAAATTTATTATCCTCGTCATGGTACTTGAACTCGTTAAAAAGTTTTTAAATTTTTCTACGAGTACTAGCAACTCTTTACCAATCTCACTAAATTCTTTCCTAGTAGTATTGAACATTTCGCTTATTTCAACTTAGGTTGATCTACACTTTAAGCAAGATCACCGAAGACCTCTCCCTTCATGTATAATGTCCGCGATAGAAAGACTACTTACTTACTTAGCTGGCGCTACAACCGATGATCGGTCTTGGCCACAAAGCTCCGCCAGTCACTTCTGCTATGCGCGCGCTGGCGCCAGTTGATAAGGCCAAGTGCAGTCAGGTTGCCCTGCACCTGGTCTTTCCAACGGAGATTAGGACGTCCCCTTCTGCGTGTTCCTCCACCGTGGTTCGAATAAAACACCCTTCTAGTCGGAGCGCTTTCTTCCATTCGCTCAACATGACCCAGCCGCTGGATTTTTATACGCTTGACTATGTCAGTGTCGGCGTACAGCTCATACAGCTCATCGTTCCATCTTATTCGATACACGTCGTCCACGCATACTGGACCGTAGATCTTACGGAGTATCTTCCTCTCGAACGCTTCTAACAGCCTCTCATCATTGATGGTCAATGTCCACGTCTCTGCGCCATACATTAGGACGGGAAGGATGAGGGACTTATAGAGCGTTATTTTCGTCGGTCGAGAGAGGGCTCTACTTCTCAATTGCCTACTGAGCCCGTAGTAACACCTGTTGGCAAGAGTTAGTCTCCGCTTGATCTCAAGGCTGACATTATTGTTGGTGTTTATGCTGGATCCTAGATAAACGAAATCCTTGACGACTTCAAAAGTGTAGTTGTCAACAGTGACATTTTGTCCAAGACGCCGTGACTCTTTGTTTGTTGACACAAGGTATTTCGTTTTGTCCTCGTTCACCACTAGACCCACACGACGAGACTCCCTTTCCAGGTTGGAGAATGCTGCACTGACTGCTCGAGCGTTTTTGCCAATGATGTCAATATCATCAGCGTATGCTAGCAGTAGCAGCATGACACTCTTGTAGAAGATAGTGCCAGAGATGTCGATGTTCACAGCTCGAATTATTTTCTCCAGCATAAGGTTAAAGAAGTCGCACGATAGGGAGTCACCTTGTCTGAAACCTCTTTTGGTATCAAATGGTGCGGAGAGGTCTGTCCCAATTTTCACTGCGCTGGTGGTGTTGGTCAGTGTCATTTTGCAAAGACGAATGAGCTTTGCAGGGATACCAGGATACCAAAATCAGACATTGCGGCGTACAAGTGATCCCTAATCGTGCTGTCGAAGGCGGCTTTATAATCGACAAATAGATAATGGGTGTCGATCGGTTTTTCTCGGGTCTTTTCCAGGATTTGGCGTAGTGTGAATATTAGTCGATGCTGGATTTATCAGGCCTGAAGCCACACTGATAAGGTCCAATCAGTTTGTTGACGATGGGCTTCAGTCTTTCGCACAGTACGCTCGATAGAACCTTATATGCAATATTAAGAAGGCTTATCCCACGGTAGTTGGCGCAGATTGTGGAATCACCTTTCTTATGGATTGGGCAGAGTACGCTGAGATTCCAATCACTTGGCATGCTTTCATCTGACCATATTCTGCATAGAAGCTCATGCATGCGTTTTTTGAGCTCTTCGCCTCCGGTCTTAAACAACTCAGCAGGCAGGCCATCTGCACCTGCAGCCTTATTGTTTTTCAGCCAAGTAATGGCTGTTAAGACCTCCTCATGTCAGGCGGCGTTACTTCAACGCCGTCAGTGATTGGGGTTTCCGGAGTGGGTTCCGCAGTGGCGGGATTATTGCCGTCTTCGCCATTAAGCAGCTGCGAAAAGTGCTCCCTCCATAATCTCATTATGCCCTGGATATCTGTCACCAGATTTCCGTCTTCATCCTTGCAGGAAGAGGCCCCGGTCTTCAAACCAAGAGTCAGGCGTCTTATTCTTTCAAAGAATTTTCGGACCTCGTTCGTGTCCCGCAACATTTCGATATCATTGAACTCGCGTCTTTCTTCATCTCTTTTCTTGCTCTGTAAGCAGCGTTTTTTGCTTCAGTAGCATCGCGACACTCTTGGTCGTACCACATATTTCTCCGTCGACGGTGGTAGCCTAGCACCTCTTCGGCAGCCGTACGCATAGAGCGGGAAATGTGCGTCCACTGCGCGCATATATCATCAAGTTGAGGGGTGTTTTGCGAAAGGAGAAGTGCAAGTTGGTTGGCAAAGACTTTGGCTGTCTGTTGTGATTGCAGCTTTTCGACATCGAGCTTTCTCTTTGTACCTATCCGTACGCGATTTGCTACACATATACGTGTGCAGACCTTGGCTGCAACCAAGTAGTGGTCTGAGTCGATGTTTGCGCCACGTATTGTGCGTACGTCTAGTACATTGGAAGCGTGCCTTCCGTCGATCACAACGTGATCAATTTGGTTTCGTGTGTTTTGTTCAGGGGACAGCCAAGTGGCCTTATGGATATCTTTATGTTGGAATCTGGTGCTACTAACTGTCATGTTTCGTGCCGCGGCGAAGTCGATCAGTCTCATACCGTTATCGGTGGCTTCGTCGTGGAGACTGAATTTTCCGATCGTCGGACCAAAGAGACTCTCCTTGCCCACCTTGGCATTAAAGTCGCCTAACACGATTTTAACATCGTGGCGGGGGCAATGCTCATAAGCTTTGTCGAGGAGCTCGTAGAAGTCATCTTTGGTCGTTTCATCCTTCTCATCCGTCGGGGCATGGACACAAATTAGGCTGATGTTGAAGAATTTTGCCTTGATGCGGATAGTAGCTAGGCGGTCGTTCACGGGCGTGAACATCGAGACTAGATGACGCAGTCTCTTCCCAACCACAAATCCAACACCAAATTCATGTCTCGACGCATGACAGCTGTAGTACATATCACAGGATGCTCTTCTGGAACAACCCTGTCCCGTCCATCGCATTTCCTGTATAGCGGTGATGTCAGCTCTGTATCGTTGGAGGACATCCACCAGCTGGATAGAGGCACCTTTCCTGTAGAGGGTTCGGACATTCCAAGTGCCTTCATCAAAAGTTTTCATTATGTTCGCTTCGTAAATCGTTGTCCTTTGGGCGTTTGCGGGAGTCGTCAACATTAGAGGGGTTCATTATCCGAGGCTTATTTGGAGGTTTCATTGGAGGGTATTTTAACGTGGTGGGTTCCAAGCCCGACGCACAACCATTCATTCAAGGCCATGGAGAAGCCCGCCGCACACATTAGTTAACTCACTGACGGTTGTCAGATCGCTATCCAGGGGACGCCACGAGAAGGCTGTGTGTCGACTTGAAACGTAGAAGCGCAAGGATCGACCATGGACGCACCTGCGACTGTCACGAACTTTACCTTGTGTCCTACGCCCCAGCATATATTTACTATATTTTTGCGAAATTGTTGATTTCCTTCGGAAACTTCTTCAATAAGCTTTTTTATCTATATTTATAAGATCTTGTTAACTACGTAAATGTTTTTCTAATGACATTATTCATTCTTTTTTTGTACAAACTTATCAATACCCATTTATTTAGAAAAACTATTTTTAAATCAAATTCTCTTCTCTTCAATAACATTCACAATTTCATTATGTGTTTCAGGACTATCATTTCCTGCTTTATACTCTCCAAGTAACAACTTTAATGTATCTTTTAATTCATCATCAATATTCCAATAAACACATTCTATAGTTAAATCTGTTTTAATTTTTAAATTTCTCAATGATTTGCGAGGAGATTTTTTATGTTTCGTCAAAGGCGAAACGGGTAGTTGGTACACCCATTGGAATTAAAATCATTAATTTATTTTAAACAATCATTTTTTTAATTTAAATCAGATCCAACTTTTTCTTTTATAAATTAATATTTTATTAATATTGGTCTAATAAAATTCTTATATTTATTTCCACCACACGATTTAATATGTTTAGAACTTTTATCATTATTTTGCATGTGAGCATATGTTGAAAATATAATTTCTGCATAATTTTTAAAATCACCATTTGATGTTGATGGTTCTTTTAAAGTAATCAATTCTTAAAATCCTTTTGTTCCAATATATGTTTTGTTATTTAAAATAATATCACTATTATTAATTTTTACTTCAGTATTACCAATCCATAAATACTTTCCATCCTCAGACCTTAGACCAAAAATGCTGTCACATAATTTCATATCTGAATTATTTCAATTCTAAATATTTATAATATTTAATAAATATTTAAAATTCTTTCTGAAATAAATTGTACAGGGTTAGATAATATTTCATTTAATGGTTTAGTTAACATTTCTGATGTGTACTAGATCCAATTCTTTCTCAACCTCAGAGCGATCGATTCGCGAGACGAATATGATTAATTTTCAATCGGTTTCCTGCTGGAACTTGAATCAACTTCTAAACTTTTATTACTCTGAGGGGGAATAAGTTTACCTTCATCAAAAGTTTTCATTATGTTCGCTTCGCGAACCGATTCCGAAGGAAACATAGATAATTGCCTTGATTGATTGATTTAAATCTTCTAGCAAATTTTTAAGGCTATCATTTAAATTATGAACATTGAAAACTGATTGATTTAATGGTTGAATAACTGCTTGGAGATCTTCATTAATTTTTTCTTGTTTTATTGCTTTATTTAAATTATATTGTTAAAGTTTATTTTTTAACTCTTTCTGAGTCTTAATATATTCTTTTAAAACTTTATCTGATAACATCGTTATTTATATAACAAAAAATTTATGTTTTAAAAATGAAAACAGATAAAGTGGTAAAACATAATAAAGGTTTTCAAATTGCAAAGGAATTACAAAAAAATTTTCAAATAGCAAAAGAATTACAAAAAAAATTTAGAAAGAAGAAAAATTATTACTTAAGGCATAAATGAGTTATGGGCAGCAGATTAACTAATTATGACTACTGTTAATGTTAGAATTAATGGAGGAAAAAATTCTACTGAAACATTTTTAAAAATTATTAAAAAAGCTGGTTGTTCACCAAAATTACTTCACACAGATTCTTGTAAGGAATTTTAAAATAAACAGTTTTAAGAAGTTTTTGATATACATATGCAGTATTATGATATTAAAATGTATCAAAAATTTAGTGAAAAGAAATCTGCAATTGTAGAAAGATTTAATAAAACAATTAATGAAAAATCAAAAGTACAATTTGAAATTCAACAAAATACTTATTGGATTGATATAACTGATAAACTATTGTATTGTAAGTATAAAGATGTGCACAGAACAATTGGTATGAAACCTTGTGATGTGAATGAAAAGAATGAACAAGAAATTTTTGATAAAATGTTTTTCGGAGACTGAATTTAGAAAAATTGGTTATAAATTAAGAATACAATAACATTAAAAGCAATTAGAGAACAAATATAAAAATAATTGAACACATGAAATATTTTTTATTAGTAAGATTTATCCTTCTAATCCGATGACATATTTAATAAATGATTTAAATTGTGACCCAATTTTAGGTAAATTTTATAAAGAAGAATTACAACAATTATTCCCTTTTAAAAACTAAAAACATTCGCAACTTCTCTTTACTGCAAATGTAAATAGTGATGTACAGGTTCGCTTGTTTTCCTTCTATTTTACATACATTTCTTTTCTTTTTTTGTAGAATAACTCATTGACACCCTGAATACTCAGCGTGCTCGTACATTTCACCCAGCATATCGTGTTCGCTGTGAGAGTGAGTAAAAGCTCTTTTTTCGTGTTCGGGTAACAACAATTGTATGGTGATCGCCGAGCAAAATTTGAATATAACCACAGCCTAACAGAACTGGATCAGTAGTAGTAGTAAGTTGGCTTGTTTCGTTATCAACAAAGATAAGCTGAACGTGTTAAGCGTTAAGATGATTTGCAGATGAAAACATTTTAATGATTGTAGGTTCAAATCCCCTACAAAGCACGATATCGCCATTAACTACTGTTTTTTTACAACGCTTTTTTTTAGTATTCGATAATTACTAATCCTTATGAAATTTCCAGCACCAAAAACTGTGACTGAAAGACAGCGAGAATGTAGACTTTGTCGAAAAATAGGGCCGTACAAAATTCATATTATGCTATCGTTAAAAAAAACCAAAAAACCAGCACCGACTTCGCAAGCAACTTGAGGCACAACAGAACTCGAATTAAATTGAAAAGACATTGGAGAGACAGAATGATTGGCAAATGAGTTCAGTAAAGCCAATTATTGCATCAACACTTATGTCATTGAGTCCCGACGAAGGTCCTCAGATTATACAGCACCAGACAGTCATTGAAAGCTAAGGTCACAAGATTTACTTGAAAATCTTTGAGCACAGCAAAACATAGACGATGTTTGCCATGCATTAGAAATGTAAACGATCAGAATGAAGTTAATCCAGATGTAGCGCACTTGGGGTCAGAGAATTATTAAACTGATATAAGTATACAAGGCTTTGCATAAGAAGCTTAGTTTCATATACATCCCAAAGCTCTGTTCAAGGCTCAATTTATAAAGCGAAGACAAGGACCATTTTGATCACGCCACATGTGTTACGAGTGTTGCAAATAAGTAGCTACATATTCCTTTTTATGGGAGACTCGAACCAAAAATATAAAGCCATAACTCATAAAATAACCAATATCGAACGTTAGTCCTCTCGCACGTAGGCAAACTCGTATTTTCCAAACGCAGAGTTGTCCTACATTAAGTAGATGAGTAGAGTAAAGTAAAATTTCAACGCAAAGATTAGATAGAAATGTAGCTACAAACTGGAAAAATAAAATAGCTACAAGCAGAAAACAGTGATTTAAAAACTTCAATCGAGCAACTAAGAAGTGAGAAAGAAGAAGACCAAAAAGAGTGGGCAGTCTATCGGTGCTAAGCAACGATATAATCAAAGGACTAACGAATGCGGATACAACCAAAAGCAAGCAGCTTAGATGCTCTCTGATATGAAAAGTTAGAATTACCTTAAGTAAAAATTACATAGAGATATGTCAACACTATATGATTGTAATATTAAGATATGGACAATGCTGGATATGGAAACTGTTGGAATGGCTGAAGATGTATTGGAAAATGTAAAAAAAAATTATAGCTGAATGTGTAATATACTTGGAAAAAGACATTAGTCAATGTGAATGAATAAGTAAAATAAATAGATTTTCTATTCAAATTCAAGTAAATTAATTATTATTTGAACTAAATCACAATTATTTTCAACTATTTACTTCTCCTTGTTTTTCTTTTAATAGCACAACATGTTGTGTGTATTATATTTGTACATGAATGGAAGGGACCTACAGTTGTATGCCGAATCCGGACGGCGAAGTGAAAAGCTTTTCATAGGAAATTTTTACTCTTGTAGGTTTGCCATTGCCTGCCGAGAGGTGGTGCCGTGTAGAAAAATGTTTTTTTTTTTCTACTTTTTGATTTTGACTGTGCCGAGATTTGAACCCTGGACACTCTGCGTAGCATGCCAACGCACTACCAACTACGCCACAGCGACTACGATTATCAGCTTTTTACAATTATTTTTTATTTAACTTAAATTCAAATCATTGGACTCTAGGCTTGTTGCAAGATGCAATGATGCTACTACCTTGAAAAAAAAACGAACATGCGTGCACTTAGTGAACATGATAGAAGTGAAACTTTTCGGTAGTGTTTTATAGCCGGTTTAGTAATCCTTCAACTCGCTCCAGATCGCGTAGGCAATTTTTGTCATATTAATCAAATAAACAATTAGTTTAAAGTCAATTTTTCCTTTTTTTATTATGATTTTATAAATTTTTAAGAATGTCCAATGAAATTGGGATGGGGCTCCGTGTCACTATGGCCGCGCGGTGGTGGCATATTTGAACGAAACGTTCCCGGCGAGATGAATAGGCCGGAATGGCCCTATTCATTGGCCGGCCAGATTACCAGATCTTACTCCGCTGGACTTTTTCTTATGGGGAATAATGAAAGAGAAAGTTTACGAAAAGGAGATTGAAAGCATTAAGGAACTCCGAGAACGTATTAACATAGCCGCGGAGGAAGTAAGGGTAATACTGCCTCATCTACATGTAGTTCCTAGTGTATCCAAGCGCGCTCGAGCATGCATTAATGCTCATGAAGTTCATTTCGAACAATTGTTGTAAAATTTAAATAATAAAAACACAATTAATTTGTTTTCATAATAATAGTTTTCACTTAAAACTTGAAGATTCTGTAATTTATGCAAGCAAATAATTTACACCACTTGGTTATTCGTTGTTTGGATATGAAAATGTTGTATGGGACTTTTGTAAAGAATTGTTCGGAGAACAAAACTGCATCCACCATTAAAAAATTGAGGTAAAAACTACAAATTTTCATTTTAAGAGGCTATAACTTCTTTACGGTTGATGCAATCGATTCACAGCCCGTTAAATTTACTTTTCAAAAATGTAAATCTTACTTTCTTAGCTTTAATAGTTTGGAAGTTTTTTTTTTTATTGATTCATTCAACACAGAGGGTGTACACCTATGAATGCAGAGCATTATGCTAAATGGAAGGAAGATTTATAGGTGGGAGGAAGATTGCCCCTCTATCAATCTGTGCAATCACACAGGTCACCGATAAAGACATAGGCAGACATTGTGGCAAGTGTTATGCCTTTACCACAATGAACTTTAGTTTATCAGTGTCGACTATGACTGCATGTAGCGCCAAAGGCCAAGCTTTTCGCATCCACTCATGTTGTGCGTGTTATATTTATACATAAAAATTCAGTTTAAACGGGGAGGTTATCGTCGAGGCAGAAGCGTATTTTGAAGAGGATTTTTTGGAGGGATTCAAGAAATGGCAGAAACGTTGGGAAAAGTGTACTAAAAGGAGATTACGTTAAAAAATTCAAAATTTTTTTTTCAAAAACTTGTCTTCATTCCTAACACGGGTACTTATTGATTTACCCTCGTATGTTTAAAATCAAGTACTCTACATATTAGATATTGTATATACTTCTGAAGGGCTCTGATCAGCTGATTAAACATTTAATACAGTTTGGAAGACCAAAGTCTAATGTTAAATAAAAATTAGTAATATGTAACAAGAAAAAGAAGATAACTCGGTGTTAACATTTATATCAAAGTGAAATCAAAAGATTTTAGTTATTTTCGACTTTTTAAATGATTTAGTGATAATTCAGAGCAATGTTTTGCTACCAATATTTTTTGGTGGAGACACCTCATACCAAAAAATGTAAATATTGTTGCAAGACAGTATTGTTGCTATCAACCCCGACATGAACTTGAAATTTCATTAGATTTTGACGTTTATCAATTTAAAAATGGGGGGATTTAATTTAATAAACGCGAAACAATTAATAACATAACTTGGAATTATAAAGATGAAAAACATAAAGAAAGAATAAGGAAACGCGTGTTAGATACAACATTTATTTTGATGATTGATTTATAAGATTCAATATATAGGTATTATAGCATGCACCGAGAAAAACAGATCGACACCCATCATCTATTTGTCGATTATAAAGCCGCCTTCGACAGCACGATTAGGGATCACTTGTACGCCGCAATGTCTGATTTTGGTATCCTGGTATGCCTGCAAAGCTCATTCGTCTTTGCAAAATGACACTGACCAACACCACCAGCGCAGTGAAAATTGGGACAGACCTCTCCGCACCATTTGATACCAAAAGAGGTTTCAGACAAGGTGACTCCCTATCGTGCGACTTCTTTAACCTTATGCTGGAGAAAATAATTCGAGCTGTGAACATCGACATCTCTGGCACTATCTTCTACAAGAGTGTCATGCTGCTACTGCTAGCATACGCTGATGATATTGACATCATTGGCAAAAACGCTCGAGCAGTCAGTGCAGCATTCTCCAACCTGGAAAGGGAGTCTCGTCGTGTGGGTCTAGTGGTGAACGAGGACAAAACGAAATACCTTGTGTCAACAAACAAAGAGTCACGGCGTCTTGGACAAAATGTCACTGTTGACAACTACACTTTTGAAGTCGTCAAGGATTTCGTTTATCTAGGATCCAGCATAAACACCAACAATAATGTCAGCCTTGAGATCAAGCGGAGACTAACTCTTGCCAACAGGTGTTACTACGGGCTCAGTAGGCAATTGAGAAGTAGAGCCCTCTCTCGATCGACGAAAATAACGCTCTATAAGTCCCTCATCCTTCCCGTCCTAATGTATGGCGCAGAGACGTGGACATTGACCATCAATGATGAGAGGCTGTTAGGAGCGTTCGAGAGGAAGATACTCCGTAAGATCTACGGTCCAGTATGCGTGGACGACGTGTATCGAATAAGATGGAACGATGAGCTGTATGAGCTGTACGCCGACACTGACATAGTCAAGCGTATAAAAATCCAGCGGCTGGGTCATGTTGAGCGAATGGAAGAAAGCGCTCCGACTAGAAGGGTGTTTTATTCGAACCACGGTGGAGGAACACGAAGGGGACGTCCTAATCTCCGTTGGAAAGACCAGGTGCAGGGCAACCTGACTGCACTTGGCCTTATCAACTGGCGCCAGCGCGCGCATAGCAGAAGTGACTGGCGGAGCTTTGTGGAGGCGGCCAAGACCGATCATCGGTTGTAGCGCCAGCTAAGTAAGTAAGTATAGTATGCACGAAACAGCAAAAATAACTGAGAGAGTCAAGAAACGCTTTTGCTGCAAATAAAAAAAAAAATTTTAATTAAATTAAATGCTAGTGGGTGTATCTATCTTAAGAAGTTTCATACAGAAAAAACCTAAAAATCAAAACAAAATTCTGTCATTACCCAGTGTACTCGATGCAATTATGTAAATTTATACATACCATAAAAAGTAAATTATATGTGGCAAGGGTTTCAATGATCGCTTCAATATTTTACACTAGATGTTGCACTCCACAGTGATGACTGCAGCAAATGAGTCATTACTCTGTATACTATAGCGTGCTCTCTCACACTTATGCCATGGATATGTAGACTTGATTCATGTGGCAGTTAAATTTCTACTCTTTTCATTCGTGTACACTGACATTGTGAAATTTAAAACGCAAACGAATCAGTCAGTTACGCAATCAAATGGAAACTTTTAATTTTTTTATTTAATTGCAAAAATCCATTAATATATAAAAAATAGTGTTAAGTGTAGTTATAAGTTTGTTGCAATTATTTTCATAAAAGGTTACCCCATCATCATATGCAATTAACTATTTTAGACCATATATTTACGGAAACAAATCTAAAATAACTACAAATAATACCTGTTATAAATACACATAGCTGAAGGCAAAGAGCATAGTATTTTATGGCTGAGAGCGCAACAATAAGAGGAGGAACGAGAGAAACATATGAAAAATGTTAAGTTATCTGCGCATGTGTTTTAAAATAAATTAATTTTAAGGTACAATTCCATAGAGAATACTCCATTTAAGGAAAAACCAATTAAAAATTGTGCAGCGTCAAAGATTAATCTTTCAACTCAATAATTGTTCAGAATTGAATTCAATCTCAAACAATGATGTTTAAATGCAGTTTTCATAAAAAGTTCGTATTCAAGTATTGACAATATATCAAACGAAAATTTTTCACATGCAAAAAAAACCTCAAAAAAACGTTTTTTCAGTTTTCCTATTAAACAACGTATAAAGGTATATAAAAACACAATCTGAAAAGTTTTTCTGCCCTAACTAAAATTTTTAACTTTTGCAACCTGACTGCACTTGGCTTTACCAACTGGCGCCAGCGCGCTTATAGCAGAGATAACTGGCGAAGTTTTATCGAGGCGGCTAACAACAATCATCGGTTGTAGTGTAGAAAAAAGATCTATCAAAATTTTAATTTCATTTGCCTTTTATTTAAGTTTACTGTTGAGACCAAGTGGATAGCCTTGTATTTTCTAAATATGTGAAATGCATTCACAAAAAGTTATTGATTGAATATGTAACATTAATTTGGATACTTACAACAATAAATATGCAAATCTTTGATTATTTTTATTAATTTTAAGAAAAATAATAAATGAAAATTGACACTTTGTACTATTTGCGCAAGTATGAGCAAAAGTACTGAAAAATGCAACAGTGTCATTCACTAAATTGTTCGTTCTCCATTACAAATATAAAGGGTGTCGTAGAGTGCACGATTTAAATATTGTGGAAATATTGTGTGATACGTGGGAGGAAGAAGGAGAGAGAATGAGAGAGGGAATGCAATCACACAGGACACCGATAAAGAGATAGGCAGCCATTGTGGCAAGTGTTATGCCTTTACCACAATGAACTTTAGTTTATCAGTGTCGACTACGACCGCATGTAGCGCGAAAGGCCAAGATTTTCGCATCCACTCACGTTGTGCGTGTTATATTTATACATGAATGGAAGGGACCTACAGTTTTTATGCTGAATTCGAACGGCGATGTGAGGCAATTTTTACTCTTGTAGGTTTGCCATTGCCCGTAATCTTGTGACCTCAACTGGATGGTATGGGTCTGGACGACATGTGGTTTCAGCAGGACGGCGCCAAATGCAACACCGCACATGAAACAATCGATTTATTGGAGAAACGATTTCCAGATCCAATCATCAAGATTACCAAGATCGTGCTATTTAACATCGTGCGATTTCTTTCTTTGGCGTTTTGTGACCCAGACCTATGACAATGAACCACAAAACATTCGTGAGTTCGGGGCCGAGATACGACGCGTCGTCAGTGAGTAAAAACAGAAATTATATCGTTGGTAAAACTACTATGGGAGGTGGCGTTATGATTGCTGTCAGGTTTTGTTGCTTTTCCGAGGTAGTGACGCGTTCAACTGCTTTAAACATCGAATTTTGTTGTGTTAAGTTAAGATGTCAATCCATTTGCGTTTACATAACGTGTTCTTATATTCCTCCTAACTCTTCTTCCGAAGTATATCAGATGCATGTTTCAACGATCCGTGAAATTTGCTCTATACTGAAACCAAATGATAAAATAGTCGTTGTTGCAGATTTCAATTTGCGTGATGTCGTTTGGAGTGTCTCCCCCTTTATTTTTATTTTTATTGATGCATTTAACACACAGGAATGCAGAGCATTGTGTTGAATGGAAGGAAGATTGATAGGTGCTAGGAAGAAGGAGGAGCGTAGCGGTAGTGTGTTGGAGTGTTACGCAGAGTGACCTGGGTTCGAACACCGGCACAGGCAAAATAAAAAAAATTAAAAAAATGTAAATAAAATAAAAAAAACAACAACAAAATTTATATACGACAATGGCAAACCTACAAGAGTAAAAATTGCTATGAAAAGCTTTTCACTTCGCCGTTCGGATTCGGCATTAAACTGTAGGTCCATTCCATTCATGTACAAATATAACACGCATGAGTGGATGCGAAAAGCTCAGCCAAGGGCCTATATGGGCTGTTGTGCCATTAAAAGTACGTAAGGCTATATAAAACTGAAAAATTACCTTTCCAAAGTTGATTGGAACTGTTCCTCACTCAATAAATCGGTTGAGCAATTTAAAAATTCTATCTATAAGGGCTTTAGTTTTTCAGTCCCTCAATGTAATCTGGATTAACTGAAATTTTCGAATTGGTTTAATAATGATGATCTCCGAGGAACCAACAGACTCATTATTACAAACACTATAAGAAAATAATTGACTTTTTCTAAATATACAAATATTCGCTACAGGTATCAACTCCAGTGGTGGTCGCTGTGGCGTAGTGGTAGAGCGTTGGACTGCTGCGCAGAGTGTCCGGGGTTCGAATCTCGGCACAAGCAAAATCAAAAAGTAGATAAAATAATTTTTATACACGGCACCAACTCTTGGCAGGCAATGGTAAACCTACAACAGTAAAAATTTGCTATGAAAAGCTTTTCACTTCGCCGTTCGGATTCGGCATTAAACTGTAGGTCCCTTCTATTCATGTACAAATATAACACGCACAACATGAGTGGATGCGAAAAGCTCGGCCTAGGCCCTCCATGGGCTGTTGTGCCATTAAAAGTAAGTAAAGTAAGTAAGTATCAACTCCAAAAATTTGTTATAAAGAATATCTAAATAAGGATGCTAAATCCTTTTGGGACTTTGTGAACATAAAAAGTGAAGATTCTGGACTTCCGTCAGGGATGTCATTTAATGAAATTGAATCAGAAAGTGAAGAAACAATTTGTAAACTCTTCTCAGACTTTTTTATGTCAACATACTCAAAAATTCCCTACAAAAGCAATTATTATCCTTATTCGTTATCTCCAGTGGATTTTTCGTTCCCATCTGTTGATAAAACAGTTGTGTTAGAATATATGAGGAATCTTAATTAACACAGGTAATTGTGACCCTGATAACATTCCAGAATGTATTCTTAAACAATGTTGCAATGGACTTGTGGTACCCATCACACTTCTATTTAAGTTTTCCTTACAATGTGGGTATTTCGCTGACACCTGGAAGCTCTCCTACATTATTCCACTACATAAATCTGGCAGCAAGTCTTTAATTAATAATTACCGTGGTATAGCAAAGCTTTGTGCTATTCCCAAACTCTTGGAAAAATTATTTGCTCGCAAATCAGTTTTAATCTTCATAAATCTATCTTATCTTTTCAACATGGGTTTTTACCCGGCAAATCGACAACTATTAACCTTATAGAATTCGTTTCCAGAGTGTTAGAATGGTTTGCCAATAGATGACAAACTGATGTTGTGTACACACTTTAGTAAAACTTTTGACGTAGTAAATCATAATTTGCTTTTACTTAAATTGCGAAATATGGGTTTTCCGACACTAAAATGGATCACTTCTTGCCTTACAAATCGAACCCAGAGTGTATTGTTCAAGGGCTTTAAGTCTAATTGTTTTCCTGTTACTTCTGGCGTTCCGCAAGGGAGTCATCTTGGCCCCATTCTTTTTTTGCTTTTTATTAACGATTTGTCCAATGTTTTTCAAAATTGTAAAGTTTTAATTTACGCTGATGGCGTAAAATTATTTTATGCCTCAGAGGAGCCAAGTTGTTTTACGAAATTAATACCACACTATTTTAAATTTTTAAGTGTTGGACTAGAATTTAAGTGTTATTTAAAAAAAAAACATAAAAATAGAAACTATTGTAGAAGGAATATTAAAGTAGAATTTTCTTAATTCTCTTACAAACATCGTTGCATATTGAAAATTTATAGTCAAAAAACGATTTTTAGGCCTACTCATTTTTCTACGTCGTAAATTTGATTTTCAAGCGATTGTCATCCAAAATTGATTTTTTTTCTACACAATCTAATTTTAAGTATTTTTGCAATGTGAACATAATACATACTATAAAATTAAAAACTTTAGCTTCTACAAAATACTTTAGAAGAATTCAAAGTAGTTATTCAAGATCACTTGGATATTTTCTGGTTAAGATATCTTAACTAGACATTTCTTATAGTCAGGAGATTAAATTCTAAAATATTCAATATAGGTCAAATAATTGGAAAATTTTTTTTTAACTGAAAGTGTATAAAAGTTAACATAAAGTTATAACCTAAACCACACAATGTCGTCCATTGTTGCCGCATCAAAAAAAAAAAAAAAAGTAGTGTGAGGTGTGCAGATTCAAATATATATATTAAAATAATCTCCGGAAAAGCGACATATAGGTTTATAAGCACTTAGTTCGAAGAATGCTTCAATTATTATCAGTGTTTCTTTTGTCACGTTTACTGGCTTAAACAAGTTTTTGTAATGGAAATTAATCCTATTATGCTTATATCGCGTCGATATCTATCCCTGCGAAGAGTTATAACCGGGATAAAACAAGGGTACCTAACTCATAGTTTTTAATTTTGATAGTCAGCGGTGTATTTACTTGTACTAAATGGCACCATTTGTGAGTGTGGAAGAAGGCAAATAAGAAAATGAGTGAGAGTGCAAAGATGTGCATAAGATTTTTTCTAAAGCTTGTCTTTTGAATACAGAAAATAGCATGTAGAAAGAAAAAAGGTTCGCTTTTGAATTATGGTCTGTTTTATGTGATAAATTTATTTAAAATTTAATTTAATGCTGCCAAGTTTTGTTTGTTTACTGCGTTCACTAGTTATCTTATATACGCGTCTAAAGACACATCGGCTAAACAACAAAAAAAAGTTATTGAATTAAACAGACGTGTACTTGTAAGTGGAAGTGGCAGGTAGTAAAAAGGAGATAGAGGTTTTGCGTCTTTTTCTTACTTCCTAACTTTTCTACCTGCTTCTCTCACAGCCTTTCATGCTTACCCAACACATGGAATTGCCCTTTAGTTCATTTACTTTTAGAAATATATATTTAATGAATTAGTTAGCACATTCTCGACAGAAAAATGTGGCGACTTTTTAGCACAAGAAAGATCTTCACAGTCAAAACAAATATTGATGCCACTTACACAAAATTCAGCAACTTACTATTTTACGCTGATTAATAAAATGTCTGAAAATTGACACGTCTTGTTTTAACTACAACATCTGTTGGGTAGATATTTAAAAATCGGCTGAGTCCAAGTTTAGCTTTCCACCTAGTTCTTTCAGAGCAGTATAATTATTGAAATTTTTTAAAGCTAAAGAGAAAAAGAGCTGTTAGTATATTATGTTGTTATACAACAACAATAAACAACCATAGCAGTAACAACAACAATATTTGTGGTAAATGGAAGAAGCCGATTCAGCGAAGCGTAATTCCTTTATTTCGATGAGATGGTTTGGGCTTTTGAATTTTTTCGTTATCAAAGTAAGTAGTTGCAGAGTAAAGCGATGATTCTCTCCTTCTTTTTGTTTTATGACAAACCTTGTACATTTATTTACCTTTTTTTGTTGTTTGCTATATACATAGTACACATACATACATATATAATTGTAATAATACTGTTGGTGTTTTGATTATTGTTGATATTTTTAAAGCCGTTGCCCCTTTCAGTTTTTTTTTTTTTTTCATTTCTAGTATGTATCATACAACATTGTTTATTGTACATACTAACGTTTATATACACACACACAAACATTTTAATTTAAAAATAATCGCTTACAACAAAACAAATTTATGTATGTCGAATAATATATGTATAGAAATTCTAATTGAGTAACTGCTGTTAGTAATTCCTATAATTAAGCGTCGAAGGTGTAAGCATGTAACTAGCGATTAGCGATTTTAAGAAAACTTCATATACCTACTTATAATTTTTGAAGTCTCTAATCTAAAAAGTGTTATCACTTTTTCTGTAACCTTTAAAAGCCATAATAAATAAGTAGGGTTTAACTCCAGTGCAATCGAATTAAGCAAAAATATAAGATTCGCCAGTTTTTTAGAGGCCACAGACCTCTAAACTGGACCACTTCGAACGCGCTTGTTTTCATCCGTAAGTAACTGGGCTTCTTGGAGCTTATAAGCATTGAGTCCTAGTTCGGTTTTTGCTATGAGTCGAACTGGTTCACCATTGATGCCAGTTTCGTGAGCAACTTTTTTTATGGAAACCATTGAATTATGCCCACGCTTTTGAACAATTTTGCGATTCCTGCGAGTATTGACGGTGAGTTTTCTGCCCCTTCCTGGGCGATCCCATGACCCAGCTCCTTAAATCGTTTAACTGCACTTGAAACTAACGAACGAGCAATGCGAAGATGCCTCACAATCTCACAATTGCATTTGCCTAGCTGGTGCAATGTTATAATAGCTGACCGATTATTTGATAAAATTATTTACTTATTTACCATATTTGGTAAAATATGGTAAATAAGTAAATGAAATCTAGACCACACAAAAATAAATCAGATGTACTGTCGATTACGCAGAATAATACACGAACGAAGAAAATTGCAGAAAAATTACAATACTTTTTCTATAGAGCGGAGAAAGCTATTTTAAAACTAAGTTTTTATAATATTTGTGTTCACTCGAATAAATTGCTTTACATGAGTTTACTCGAGTAATACTTGATTAATATTAAAAAGTAGTTGAATTAGTCGAATAAAAAAAATTTACTCGAGTCCCGTAACTAGTAAGGTCTGTTACAGATTTGGCTTCAATAAGAAGAATCTCAAGCCTGGAGCCGATGCTCATTCAAGAGCTGCTAACCCTGTGTCTGCGTACCAGGTTTCGCCCACAATCGGCCCTACCTTTGCAGAATGTAGCACGGCTCAGCTACAGTGATGTCGGGATTACCGAATGATACCAAGGGATCCTCTACTAGAAGTGCCGTCGGGAAGTCTATTAAGAGGATTCCTCGGCTTCGAAGGTCTACTGTCGATTCTGTGATTGGTTTCGCCACTGGCTCCAATATCGGCAGTGCTCTGGACTGAGTTGGTGGTTGTAGAGCACGTAAAGGTGGCAAATGAGCTCGACCGACGTTCTCTGGAAAACCAGAGGAAATGATTGCCACCAGTCGAACCTGCATCATGCAATAGGGTCATCGGCCATTATATGAAGGCTCTTCGCTGAAAATAAATTCACCCTCTTGATCTTGCAGGAGCTCTGGCCAGTGGACTCAATACAAATTAAAGTAAGTTAATTTACTTCCGTGTATGCCTTGCAACTGTTTTGGTGGAGGACCCCACAGTGAATGGATTAGAGGAAATTGTCCTGACGTCCGCGTACATGCAACAAATCCCAGCTATCGAGGTCCAGCAACATTAATGAACGGGGTGAGTGTATTCTTAATTACTTATTATCTAGTAGTGTGATATTGTAAGATATTGTAAATATTGGGTGCAAAATCACTTTAATTACTGCGGTCAGAGAGGAACCAAAGTGGTGCGCAACGTGACCTTGTGGAACAAGCTTGTCAGGAAGTTTTTCAATAAATCGAAACGTCTAAAGCAGTGAAAATACTATAGGGTCGCACACCATAAATACAGAAATTAGGAAATCCAAATGCGTATCCTGGAAAAGGTTCTGTGAAAATATCACATCGTGAGGTTGGTCTCCTCAAGAAGCATAATGTCACCTTTACTATCAATCATCACAAAAATCTGTAAAATTTACTTTAGGTTAATTTTCCAGGACCTTCTACAGAAGTACATTTGTCCTCTTTTGAAGCTTCTGATCATAGTGTCTGCCTCTAGAATAGGACGAAGAGTAATTTTCGGCAGGGATAAGGTCATGTAATTAAAATATTTAGGGCTGGTTTCATTCAAAGTTTGAGAAAGATGGTAGTTGCCTTCATTTCCAAACAAGGCAATAGGCATCTGATACTACCTGAATCTTACTGGCCTATCAGCTCTACATCCTTAAAACAATAAAAAGAGTGTTTAATTTACATATGAGTGTTTATTACAGATGCAAGCTCAAAAACTCGATTCCGTTTCATCGAACACAGTTGCATATACTAAAGGCCAATCGATCGAAGTCTCATTACACTGCCTTGTCAGTAATATAGAAAAAGCTTTCGAATATAAAGAGATTCCACTATGTTCCTTCCTTGACATTGATGGTGCTTCAAGATGGTATTTCAAGAGCTCTTAAACGTAAGGACCTGGACTCTCATACAATTGCATGGGTGGACACCATGCTAAAAGAGCGTGTAATCACATCCATTCTGAGTAATGCATACGGTTAGCATTAAAGCCATAAAAGGCTGCTAACAGGGAAGCCTTTATAATCAAACTAGATGTGTTGAGCTTTCTGGACTTGTAGAAAATTCTCCCAAGATGATCTTCCGGTTTTATACTATACTAGTTAAACCTACCATACCATATGCGGCTCTGGTGTGGTGGCCGAAAGCCTTGCAGGGCTCGGCTTTCGACAAACTTAACGAGGTGCAAAGTTTTGCCTGTGTCCCCATCACTGGAGCAATGCTTTCGTGTTCATCCCCTGCCATTGATTGATTTTATACCGCTACATATCTTCGTTAGGAAGACAGCCGCTATTACTGCCCTGAGGCTACAAATTTTGTCAAGCTTGCTAAAAGGTGATGCTGGTCATCTAAGCATTCTAGGTAAAATTTCTAGTAGCCTAATCTGGTTTGTGACAGATTTATTCGCTCATTTGCTGCAAGGCTGTCATATCTCAAAAAACTTAAATTTGGAGAAAAACACATTTAATCTTATAAATTTATTTAACACTCCATACAATTGATAACGACAAATACTCATCTTACGTGAAAAGTTCATAACGCAATATAAAGCATTGAATAACCATTATTTCTTCTTACTTAACTTAAATAATATTTATGACAGACAGTCTTTGCTTTGGTAGGAGCTTTAATGTTGTAGTTCCTTCTAGGTCTGATTGGTTCTAACTTCGGTCCCTTTGCTCTTAACTGATATACAGACGACTCGAAAATGGAGTACGGTTCCGGAGCTGGCGTGGCCTAGTGTCTTCTTAGTGTTTAGAAGATGCCATTATTATTATCTTTTCTGACAGAGCCGCTTGGCTATCAGAAAAGGCATTATCTTCTTCGAAACTGGTAAGGCATTGCTTTAAGAGTCTCCAGCGCTTGTCTATCCATAACAAAGTTAAGCCAGTCGTTCCTCTAGCCCATAATCGGCTCATCTCATACTTCAGATCCGATCTAAGACGGCTAGTTGACTATATTTCTGGTCATCTAAACAAATTGTAAAATGAGACATAATGAAAAATACCACGGAGCTCCGTAGAAAATTATTTTTTTTTATTTTTGATTTTGCCTGTGCCGAGATTCCAACCCCGGACACTCGGCGTAACAGTCAACGCACTAACACTACGCTACAGCGATCACGTCCTTCCCTCATACACTATAATAATAACAATAACTTAACGAGCTTCGCTGTTCGGCCTGGTAAAAAATTTTAATGACATATATCTTAATCATCTTCGTTTTGGCTTCATACACATAATTCTCACGCATTCTATGTTACGTTACCAAAAAAGAAGAAAAATAAGTTGGAATTTATAAAAAACGAAAACCATTCTCTCTTGGCCGCCTCGATAAAGCTTCGCCAACCGCCACTGCTATGTGCGTGCTGGTGCCAGTTGATAAGGCCAAGTGCAGTCAGGACGTCCTCTTCTGCGTGTTCCTCCAACGTAGCTCTCCCATTCTCTCAACATGACCGCGAAGCCGCTAGATTTTCAAGCGCTTAACTATGTCAGTGTCGACGTACAGCTCATGGTTTTATCTTATTCGATACACGTCGTCCACGCATATTGGACCATAGATCTTACGGAGTATCTCTCTCTAACGCTCTTAACAGTCTCTCATCATTGGTGGTCAATGTCTACGTCTCAGCGCCATACACTAGGACGGGAAGGTTGAGGGACTTATAGAGAGTTATTTCCGTCGGTCTAGAGAGAGTTCTGCTTCTCAATTGCCTACTGAGCCCATAGTAACATCTGTTGGCCAGATTTCTCCGCTTGATTTCAAGGCTGACCTTATTGTTGGTGTTAGTGCTGGATCCTAGGGAAACGAAATCCTTCAGAAATATAATTGTCAACAGTGACATTTTGTGACTCTTTGTTTGTTGACACAAGGTATTTCGTTTTGTCCTCGTTTACCACTAAACCCACTCGACGAGACTCCCTTTCCAGTTTGGAGAACGCTCGCGCGTTTGTGCCAATGATGTCAATATCATCAGCGTATGCTAGCAGCATGACACTCTCGTAGGAAATAGTGCCAGAGGTGTCGATGTTCGCAGCTCGAATTATTTTCTCCAGCATAAAGTTAAAGAAGTCGCACGATAGGGAGTCACCTTGTCTGAAACCTCTTTTGATATCAAATGGCGCGGAGAGGTCTATCTCAATTTTCTCTGCGCTGGTGGTGTCGGGATTTAAACACACGCCACAAAACAAATCGTTACAACTTTTATTCAAACTTAACAGTTCCTTTTATCTCACTTGGCCACCCACCACTATGACCTAATACATATGATCATATTGATAATAGCTCTGTTTCTTTTGGTATGTATGCACAATTAGGAAATTATCCCTCCTTAGCTGTTAACTGTGAATAGAAACCAGTGTTGTAGTTTGTTAGTTAGTTTGTTATCGTTATCTCTCCATATCTAAACGTACTAATAAAAAATAATGATCGCCTTGGCGTAGCTGGTAGTATGCTGCTAAGCAGGGTATCCCAGGTTAAAATCTCGGCGCTGTCACAAATCGAAATACAATTTTTCCAAGAGTAAGCTAAAATGGTCATAATAAGAGTGTTTTTAGCATTCTAATTCTATGTGCTCCGATAATCATCTTAAAATGTGAATTTTTAGGGTTCCTTCAATCCTCTTATTAAGGAGCGTTCCTTAATTTTCTTAGTGTACATGAAATATTAATTTTAATAAAAAAATAATTGATAAATAAATAGAAGAATATACCATATTAAAAAAAAATGTTTGTTATGAACCTTAGCCGCAAGTAGTCCTTCTATACCATACCCTATCGCGCCTGAAATTTTGACATGAACTATTTTGATGTTTTGACAGTTGTTGTTTGACAGTGCAAGTAAAATAAATACTTACTTTACTTTTAATGGCACAACAGCCTATGGAGGGCCTAGGCCGAACTTTTCGCATCCACTCATGTTGTGCGTGTTATATTTGTACATGAATGGAAGGGACCTACAGTTTAATGACGAATCCGGACGGCGAAGTGAAAAGCTTTTCATAGGAAATTTTTACTCTTGTAGGTTTGCCATTGCCTGCAAAAAGGTGGTGCCGTGTAGAAAAATTATTTTTTTCTACTTTTTGTTTTTGATTTTGCCTGTGCCGAGATTTGAACCCCGGACACT